>JAHHZJ010004947.1:0-38698 GCA_021437245.1 Aegilops speltoides | reverse complement strand
TGGTGGGCCGAAGTATGAATGTTTAGTCTGCTCAACGTGTTTTGAGGTGTGTGTTACACATGTCGAGCAAAATCAAAGGTATAATTTGTTCCATACAAAGGAGTTGTGAAGGAACGTTTTATTCGCTGCCATCATAGATGGAGGGAGCTGCAACAACTTGGCTAGCATGGAGATGGTGGAGAAGCTTTATCTCTCACCACAAGACCACACATCCACATCCTTACTACATCCAATGGTTCAACAACAACGGCAAGGTTAAGGTAACACGCATCGCTCAGGTGCATTTTAGCATCTCTACATATGCTGATTATGTTGATTGTGATGTGGTACCTATGCAAGCATGTTCCTTGTTACTTGGTAGACCTTAGCAATTTGATAAAAATTCTATACACACATGGTAGAAACAATCAAGATAATTTTGTTCATAAGGATAAAAATATTACTTTGCTTCCTATGACTCCTGAGTCCATTTTGAAAGATGATATTAATAGAGCTAATAAAGCAAAAATAGAGAAAAATAAGAGTGAAAAATCAGATTGTGGTAAAAGAATTTGACAAATACATGAAGCCTAATAATAAACCATCTAATGTTGCTTCCGAAATTAAATTGAAAAGTGCATGTTTACTTGCCACCAAATCTGCATTGATGAGCTAGATTTTAGCAAATCTATTTGCTGTGCTTTTGTGTGCAAAGAGGCATTATTTTCATTCGAGGACGGTTCTTTCTCTTTTGCCTCCTCGTCATTACTCAACATTTGGTAGAGTTCACCGACGCCTTTCCACAAGACGTGCCACCGGATTACCACTCTATTCGAGGGATTGAGCATCAAATTGACTTAATTCCTGCGGCATCATTACCCAACCGTGCACCATATACCATACCAATCCAGAGGAGACGAAGGAGATTTTGCGGTCAAGCTACTGAGCTGCTTTCACAAAGGTTATATACGCAATCCTTTAGTCCTTGTGTTGTTCCTATTATTCTAGTGCCGTAAAAGGATGGTACGCCATCAAGATAGTGTGTTGATTGTAGAGGCATCAATAATATTACTATTCGTTATCGCCACCCTATTCCTAGGCTAGATGATATGCTTGATGAATTGAGTGGCTCTACAATATTCTCCAAAGTTGATTTTATGAGGGATACCATCAAATTCGATGAAATTGGGGAGATGAATGGAAAACAGCATTTAAAACTAAGTTTGGATTATATGAGTGGTTAGTCATGCCTTTGGGTTAACTAATGCACCTAGTACTTTCATGAGATTAATGAACTAAGTTTTACGTGCTTTCATTGGACGATTTGTGGTAGTTCATTTTGATGATATAATCGATTTATAGCAAATCTTTGGAAGAACATTTGGAACATTTGCGTGTTGTTTTAATGCTCTACGTGATGCACGCTTGTTTGGTAATCTTGGGAAGTGCACCTTTTGCAACCCATTCAGTATCTTTTCTTGGCTATGTTGTTACTCCACAAGGAATCAAGTTGATAAAGCCAAGATTGAAGCTATTGAGAGTTGGTCGCAGCTCAAAACACGGTCACACAAGTGAGGAGTTTTCTTGGACTCGCTGGATTTTATAGGCGCTTTTGTGAGAGATTTCAGCACCATTGCTGCACCTCTCAATGAGCTTACAAAGAAGGATGTACCTTTTGTTTGGGGTACCGCACAGGAAGAAGCCTTCACGATATTGAAAGATAAGTTGACACATGCTCCTTTACTCCAACTTCCTGATTTTAATAAGACTTTTGAGCTTGAATGTGATGCTAGTGGAATTGGATTAGAGGTGTGTTATTACAAGATGGCAAACCTGTTGCATACTTTTCCTAAAAATTGAGTGGGCCTAGTCTCAACTATTCTACTTATGATAAAGAATTATATGCTCTTGTTCGGACTTTAGAAACATGGCAACATTATTTATGGCCCAAAGAATTTGTTATACATTTCGATCATGAATCTTTGAAACATATTAAAAGTCAAGCAAAACTGAATCGTAGACATGCTAAATGGGTTGAATTCATTGAGATTTTCCTTATGTCATTAAACACAAGAAGGGTAAAGAAAATGTTATTGTTGATGCATTGTCTCGTCAGTTATACTATGCTTTCACAACTTGACTTTAAAATATTTGGTTTGGAGACCATCAAAGATCAATATGTGCATGATGCTGAATTTAAAGATGTATTGCAGAATTGTAAAGAAGGAAGAACATGGAACAAGTTCGTCGTTAATGATGGATTTGTGTTTCGTGCTCAACAAGCTATGCATTCCAAATACTAACTTCTGCTCGTCTTTTGTTGTAGGAGGGGCGCATGGAGGAGGACTAATGGGACACTTTGGCGTGAAGAAGACGGAGGATATACTTGCTACACATTTCTTTTGGCCAAATATGAGACGAGATGTTGAGCGTGTTGTTGCTCGCTGCACTACATGTCAAAAGCTAAGTCACGACTCAATCCTCATGGTTTATATATGCCTTGCTTGCACATTTAGTGTTCCTTTGGGAGGATATATCTATGGACTTTGTTTTAGGCTAATTTCGAACAGAAGAAGGAGGAGGCAGCATATTTGTTGTCGTGGATAGATTCTCTAAAATGGCACACTTTATACCATGTCATAAAAAGCGATGATGTTAATGTTGCTGATTTGTTCTTCTTTCGTGAAATTATTCGTTGCATGGTGTGCCAAATACTATTGTTTCAGATCGTGATACTAAATTTCTTAGCCACTTTTGGAGATGTTTATGGGCAAGTTAGGGACTAAACTGTTTTTTAGTACTACTTGTCACCCCAAACTGATGGACAAACTGAAGTAGTCAATAGAACATTGTCTACTATGCTTAGGGCTGTTTTGAAGAATAATAAGAAATGTGGGAAGAATGCTTGCCTCATATTGAATTTGTTTATAATCGCTCATTGCATTCTACTACTAAGATGTGCCCTTGAAATTGTGTATGGTTTCCCACTGCACCTATTGATTTATTGCCTCTTCCATCTTCGGAGAAGGTTAATTTTGATGCTAAAGAACGTCTGATGAGGACATGATTACCTGGATAAGACCAAAAATATTGCATACATGCATATTTGTCAAGATGATCTATAGTGCCAACTATTCAATAATATATTTATAAGTTATCTGCACAAAAATACTTGCTACATACTCTCTTTATTGGTCTAATTGCGGTGTGTATGATATTTGTAATAATCCACACATGAAGATAAGGGAAAAGTAGAAGTTTAGGTGCTGTTCAAAAGTCTTCTCACGTCACTTTTGGGGTCAAGAGAAGATATAGAGTCCAAAGTCTCTCACGTTTTGGATTCAGATCTTGACTATACATACATACCTGACTCAAAAACGCCAACAACTTTTTCATACGGATCTTAATTAAGTGATTCTTTTTTTTGTTGGAAAGTAGATTTCATGCTCTTTCCAGCACATTTGGAATCACCTTAAAGCCGTCATTCGAGCGTTGAGTTATGGACAAAACAATCTGACGCTGCACCAGAATCCGAGTCAAACTACAAGTCCAAAGGTGTTACGCCACCTCCACTTGGGCCCATTGGCCTTGTACGACCTAGGGTTAGTTTTAGGCTACCTTGGGACGCCCTCCCACCTCCTTGGTCGCCACCCCTGCCCTATATAAGTAGATCCATCTAGTAGCTTTTTTTTCTTGGGATTTGTTTAGTTAAAAGTTAGCCATTGCAACTTCGTACTTCGCTTGTGTCCAACGACCAGCACTCAAGACCGCCACTTGATCCCCACCTTTATCCATACTTCATACATACCGCAATATTCAGATTGCTTCTATCATATTCTTGCTTGTTCTTCGATTGCTTGCAGGAATAGACCTTCGTGGTCGGTTGATTGTGCGCCCATGCGGTCAATAACCTCTCGGAGTTGGTTTAGCGACTGCTAGGCGCGAACGCGTCGCGCACGCTTAGTAGTCGGATCACAAAGTCGCTCCACCAAATCGATAGTTATCATCTCATCGAAAGATCGGGACACCCCGCCTATCAAGTGGTATCAGTTTTCAGGTTTCTCGTGAGATTTACAGTTTTTCATAGTTTAGATCGCATCTGTCTATTCATACCTACAGTCCATGAAAAGCCATAAAAAAATTTAGATCTGTTTCATCCTTTATCCAAGCCGCCGAGCCTTTGCAATTTTCTATTCATTGCTTGCATAGTTGAATTATCGGTTGCATCGCCGTGTCGTATTGCTGGTCTTAGTGTTAGTTCCTTTAGAGTTTCGAAGTTCTGTTCACATTAGTCACGCCAACCGCTGCATCATTATCCTTCCGCTGTCCAATTATCCCATCCATCACCCCCACCACGCGCTATGCCACTGCTCATTGTCATAATCATAGTTGAGGTCATTCACATCTTCGCTCTGATCCAATCTGCATCTTATCTAGTTTGTCTTGGAAAGAGGAGAAAAAAGAGAGAAAAAAGAGAAAAAAGAAAGAAAAAAGAAAAAGAGAGAGAAGAAAAGGGAAAAAGCGTGAGAAAAAAGAGAGAGAAAAAAATTGGATCTATCTACAATCAATCTTGCACGTGAATTCGGATTGGAATCTGTTTTGCGACTGTTCAGTAAAACAGGTGTATCTTCCTCATACTAAGTCCGCTTTGGCTCCGTGAGTACTCAAATTGAAGCTAGAGACGAGCCGCATCTAAATAGTTGCAGAAGCTAGTTCAATATTTGACATATCAAAATCGGCTTCTAAATATGTCTTTTTGCCCTCTAAAGTTTGTGAACACAGCTTGTTCCAATTTTTCGTGCTAGTTTTAGAATTCTTTGACTCCTCATATCAACTTGGAATTGAGTGATTTTTTGCATTGGAAAGCTTGAGTTAGTAGCATTTTTTGAAAGAATTTATCATAAAATTGGCTCAAACTTCTTCAAGAGGAAAGTTGAGAGAGAGTTGTTGTACCTGCCACACGTTGTGTTTCATCATTATCTTCATCTGCCAGGATCTTCTACTATCTTGCTGTCCAGAGCTACTTAGTATCCTTGATTGATGCTAGTTGTGCTACGCCGTGACCTCATTAGTGTTCTAGGCTCGCATCTCTAGTCCGGGTCCAGCCTAGACCAGCACAAGACCGCCGATGAGCCGCCTATTCAACATTGCATCTCTGAATTGATTATTGCTAATCTTTTGCTACCATATATAGCCAACCCAGCTCCACATATTTCTACACCGTATACGATGTTCACCGGCAATCGCCTTTACACAATCTTCGTGAGTTATTTGACATCGCTGGTTGCCCGTCACCACCTGCCGCATGGTAAGAACTTGTAAGATATTGATATTTGCTTTATCTGGAGCACTTTACAACCACATCCTAGTAGTTCATAGGAACATTATTCTGGAATTTTGTTTTGTTTCTACTAATCATGACAGGTTCCGAGATAGAAGTTCTTGCACGATGGACACATCTTCACCATCACGAGAGTTGGGACATCACACACAACCACATGGTCAGTTATCTCTTTACCGCCATTTGAGGGTAGATTTAATCCTGCTATTTATCTTGCTTGGGAGTTTGAAGTAGAACAAGTTTTTAGTAACCATGACTTTTCTCGAACTTGAGCGAGTACGAGCTGCCACTAGAGCATTTACTCGGTTTTGCTTCAGTTTGGTGGAGTGTGCATTGTAAGAAAAATATTGATAACCAACCCACAACTTGGAAAGATTTGAAAGATGTAATGAGACAACATTTTTTCCCCTCCTCATTATCAAGGTCTTGAATTGCTTCAAGAAATTGAACAATTTAAACAAGGCAACAACACTGTTCATGCTTACTAAAAAGAGTTCAAATCTTATATGCATCATTGTGACATAGAAGAATCTAAGGATGATACAATGAATAGATTTTTGGTGGTTTGAACCATGATATTCAGGAAAGATTTCAGATATTCCTCGTTGTATTACTGTATGTATGTTCGTGCTTGTACCTTTGAGAGATGATGCAGAGGATGCATTGTGACTACAACAACTACTATTCCAGTTCATGCTCACCATCACGGTTGGTTCCTCCACCGCTGCACCTACTAGAGCAGCCCCACCTCGGATTGTGAGCGCAGCATCATCTCAAGAGCATGTTGCATTGTTCACGCCTGTATTCTACATCAACCACGCTTTTATGGCGCATAAAGGTAATAGTAAAGGTATTGATGATATAACTTGATGAGAATGATGCATCCGTAGTTAACTTGAATGCATCATGTGTTGAGTTACCCGGTGATTTGAGCACATCACCTATTTTAGAGAATCTTGAAACTGTCATGAATGCGTCATGTGATCAAACAACTGAAATACCAACAATTTTGAGTGCACCCATTGAATTAACTGTTGATGCAAAAGAATCAATGTTTAATCATTTTGATATGACCTCTAATCTTGGTGATGATTCTGTTTAATGACTCATTGCATGTTTGCTTATCTAAGCATGTTGTAGCATGTAAATTTGATTCAAATAAGGTTTATTCACCAATGTTGGGATGGTTTAATGATGAACATTGTCAAACTTTTTGAAATAAATAAGAGCTTCACTTATATGTGCAAACTGAGTTGCAATATTTTCATGCCTTCTAGTTCTTGTGCTAATTTGTTGGATTTAGATTTTATGAACTATGCAAGTTACTCATCTATTCATGTGTCATATATGCAAAAATCAAGGGAAGTAAAATGGATGACGATACATATACAACATGTACACCTTGTCTCTTTGTTAGCCACATTTCAGATTACAACGCCGAGGACGGCTTTGTTTTCAAGAAGGGGAGGATGATGAGGACATGACTACCTTTGATAAGACTAAAAATATTGCATACATGCATATTTGTCAGGTGATTTCTAGTGCCAACTATTCAATAATATATTTATGTTATCCGTAATAAAAAATATTTCACATACTTTTGTGTTTTGTCCAATTGCAGGTGTATGGGACATTTGTACAATCCACACATGAAGATAAGAGAAAAGGATAAGTTTAGGTGTTGTTCAAAAGTCTTCTCACGTCACTTTTGGGCCAAGAGAAGATAGAGTCCAAGTCTCTCACGTTCGATTCAGATTTGACTGCATAGACATACCTGACTCAAAGCGTCAACAACTTTTCATACGGACTCCGAATTGGGTGATTCTTTTTTTGTTGGAAAGTAGATTTCATGCTCTTTCCAGCACAGTTGAATCACCTTAAAAGCCGTCCGGATCGTTGAGTTATGGACGAAACAATCTGACGCTGCACCAGAATCCGAGTCAACCATAAGTCCAAAGGTGTTACGTCACCTCCACTTGGGCCCATTGGCCTTGTACGACCTAGGGTTAGTTTTAGGCTGCCTTGGGACGTTTCTCCCACCTCCTTGGCCGCCACCCTTGCTCCTATATAAGTAGATCCATCTAGTAGCTTTTTTCCTTGGGATTTGTTTAGTTAAAGTTAGCCATTGCAACTTCGTACTTCGCTTGTGTCCAACGACCAGACCAAGACCGCTTTACGGATCCCCACCTTTATCCATATCATACATACCGCAATATTCAGATTGCTTTTATCATATTCTTGCTTGTTCTTCGATTGCTTGCAGGAATAGACCTTCGTGGTCAGTTGATTGTGCTCCGCCGTGGTCAATAACCTCTCGGAGTTGGTTTAGCACATTGCTTGCGCATGCAACGTCGTGCATGTTTGTAGTCGGATCACAAAGTCATCTCCACCAAATCGAGAAGTTATCATCTCATCGAAAGATCGGACACTGGGCCTTATCACGTTTAGATGTTCATGAAAGAGCATGAATGTAATGTCTCATTTTAATTTAGTCATTGCAGATTTGAAGCCTTATTTGGGTGACTTTTGATCCGACCCAAAAATAAGGCTTCAAATCTGCAATGTTAAAAGTGGACTAACCCAAAAATCTGCATGATAGCTCAAGTTTATATACATTATCATTTATCTTCTAACACCTTAAAAGGACAATCAGCCTCGTGGCATTAGCTTTGATTTGTGCAAATTAGAAATCTATCTTTATGCAAATGTAACCAACAAGATTCCATGTGCAAACACAACATGTTTTCTACCTTTATCTCCAGAAGTTTATATTTAGCATTCATACGCCAATGTTTTCCTTAGTTAACTCATGCATTTTTAAAATCAATTCGTAACGTTTTAGCATCAAAATTAACCTTCTCCGAAGATGGAAGATGATGTAGGTGGAACCCCAATTGCCGATCTTTCACGCTTGGAGGGGATCCTACGAGGAGAACACGAGGAACACGCTGAAGCACGAGAGGAAATCACGGGAAGAACGAGAGAGACACTCAACCGACAAGAGATCAATCACACAAGGTCTAGATCATCAAGCACGAGTGATACATGGTCCAAAATCAACAAAGGAAAGATACAAAGGTAGCCGTTTTCTCCCGGAGGAGGTCTTAAATCCACGAGGGATCTTCCCAGATAGGGGTCTTGAACCGATGGATCTTCTTCCTAGACGGAGGTCCCATCTCCGTGGGAGAAGTACCGTGGATGAGCAAAGGCTCTCACACACAAATATGAGCTAATCCAATGCTAAGTCTCAAAGTGAGGAGAGGGGTCCTATATATAGAGTCCGGGGCGAGGGGGTACATGGGCTCAGCCTAACACGCTACAAGACAAAGCACCTGCCGGATGATCCGGACGAGGGTCCGGATGATCCGGACTCGTCCGGATGATCCGGTGGAGTCCCCGGATGAGCCGGAGGGTCGGCCGGTGGCGCGACGGGTCGATGTCCGGCCGGGGTCCGGACGCCCGGGCGGCGTCGGATGATCCGCCTGGTCCGGATGATCCGCCAGCCATGGGAGGCCTGGCTCCTTCCTGGAGATAGCCGGATCGTCTGACCGGGGTCCGGACGCCTGCCCTCTCGCCCGGACCGTCCGCCTCCCCGGTATTTGTGGCTTTCTCTCTCCGCCTCACGCATGTCTTCGCTTCGATCTCCTTGCTTCCTAGCTTCTTCATGGTCAACTCCTTGGTGCCAGAGTATGCATAGAGTTTCCGCTGAGGTAGTAACCATGTCTCATGTGAATCAAGGATAGTTGTGAGAGGAGTGATGTCACCTCGGTCTCAAGAGCTCTTGCACGTGCTCGAGCCATCGGTCCTGTGGTGTTGTAGGTGTTGATGTAGAGTCCATGGGGATGATGGAAGGATGCTCCACATCATATCCCTCCTTCAAAGGATCCGACCTCGATCTAGTTCTTCATCACCATGGAAAGGCGAGAGGTCTTTGACGTTGAAGGTGTCGCGCCACGCTGTAATGTGTCGCTGGTAGGTCGAGCTTGTAGGCTGTTGTTGTAGTGTGCTAACACCTTGAAGGGTCCATCGGCCGAGGTAGAAGTTTGGACTTATGCTCGCTGGGAAGTTGCCTACAAGGTGTAGCCACACTAGATCGCTTTTGTTGAAGATCATGGGTTGCTTGTTGATGTTGAGCTTGGTCGCTAGTCGCTGTACTTGGCACTCGATGGTGTTTCTTGTATCTTCATGCATCTTCTTGATGTAGCTTGCACTGGCACTTGCGCCGAGGTTGGTGCGCCTTGTAGAGGTAGAGGTAGGATGTCCAATGGGGACAATGGGTTGAAGGCGAGACGACCTCAAGGGGACTTGCTTGGTCGTTGAATGTCTTGCGCGGTTGTAGGCATACTCGGCGATGGTAAACATGTCTCCCACTCCTTGATGTTCTTCTTGATCAACACGCTGAAGCAGAGTGGAGAGCGTCCGCTCACACCTCCGCTTGGTCGCCGGTTTGAGGATGGTATGCGGATGAGAACATGAGCTTGATGCCGAGCTTGAAAGAGTCTTCCAAAAGTAACTCAAGAACTTGACGTCATGGTCGGAGACGATTGACTTTGGTATCCATGAAGGCGCAAGATTTCCCTACAAAAGAGATTTGCAATATGTGAAGCATCGCTTCACCTTGTTGCAAGGAATAAAGTGTGCCATCTTAGAAAATCGATCTACAACCACAAACACGGAATCCTTTCCATTTTGAGTTCTAGGCAAACCAAGTACAAAGTCCATGCTAATGTCTTCCCAAGGTTGATATGGAATTGAAGAGGCATGTAAACACCATGAGATTGAGCTTTTGACTTAGCTGCTATGCATGTAGAGCATCGGTGGTGAAGCGTGAAACGCCTCAAACATCTTGGGCCAAAAGTAGTTCTTAGAGAGCGTGGTGTAATGTCTTGTCGCTATCTAAAATGTCCCATGAGTCCACCTCCATGAGCCTCTTTGCAAAAGTAACAAATGAAGAGAAGACTCGGTATGCAAAGTTTGTTAGCTCTCATAAGATAACCATCCTTGAGGTAATATTGTTCCCAAGATGTATAAAGCGCCAAACATTTAGCATAATGAGGCGAAAACATGGATCACTAGCATATAAATCTTTGATGTGCTCAAAGCCAATAACATTCAACCTGTTGAAGTGACAAGCGCAGAGCATATGTGAAAGTGCATCGGCAACTACATTTTCCTTGCCCTTAATGTATTTTATCACATATGGAAAAGATTCAATAAATTCACTCCATTTGGCATGACGCTTGTTCAATTTAGTTTGACCTTTAAGTACTTAAGCGCTTCATGATCGGTATGGATGACAAACTCATGAGGTCTAAGATAATGTTCCCAAACATTTAGCACACGACTAAAGCATACAATTCTTTGTCATACACGGATAGTTAAGTTGAGCACCGGAGAGTTTTTCACTAAAATAAGCAATGACTCGCTTTTCTTGTATTAAAACTCCGCCAATTCCTGCACCACTTGCATCACAATGGACCTCAAAAGTTTTGTCAAAATTGGGCTAAGCAAGAATTGGAGCATGAGTAAGCAAAGACTTGAGCTCATCAAAAGCGCTTGATTGCAAAGGTCCCCAAACAAAAGGAGTATTCTTCTTACTCAAAGCATGCAAAGGCTGCAATAGTGCTAAAGTTTTTCACAAAGCGGCGATAAAAACCTGCAAGACCAAGGAAACTTTCGCAGACTTGTTGCAAATTGGTGGGTTAGCCAAGTTTTAATTGCTTTGATTTTAGTTTCATCAACATGGACACCCTTGGAGGAGACAACTAAACACAAGAAAACCACTTTGTCAACTCCAAAAGTGCATTTCTTCAAGTTGGCATAAAGACTCTCCTTTCAAGTGTTTGCAAAACAAGCTTAATGTGATCAAGATGCTTTTCATGGTTTTGCTAAACACAAGAATGTCATCAAGTAAACCACAACAAATATTCCAATGTATGGGCGAAGTACATGATGCATAAGACGACAAAAAGTTCCGGAGCCTCGACAAACCCATAGGCATAACCAACCATTCATATAAGCCAAATTTTGTTTTGAAAGCAGCTTCCATTCATCACCCTCATGAATGCGGATTTAATAATAGCCACTTTTAAGATCAATTTTGAGAAAAAGTTGGCTCCACTAAGTTCATCAAGCATATCATCTAAGCGAGGAATGGGATGCCTATAGCCCACGGTGATAGCATTTATGGGTCTACAATCGAGCACAAGCGAAACTTCCATCGGCTTAGGCACAAGTATAACGGGCACGGCACAAGGGCTTAAGCTTTCACGCATATGACCGCTGTCGATTAGTTGTTGTATTTGCCGCTGAATCTCCTTGGTTTCTTCTTGGGATTGACACGGTAGGGAGCTTTGTTTGGAAGTGGCGCCCGGATGAGGTCGCTTCGATGCTCAATGCCTCAAGAGGAGGTAGACCCGAGGTAGCTCATCGGGAAAAACATCTTGAAATTCTGCAAAAGAGATTGAAACACCAAAGGTAGCTCATGAGTGGTGTTAGTTTGTGGTTCTCCATCCTTGCACACTAGGACAAAGTGCATCACACTCGATGGGTTCTCACACACTTCTCTCATCTCATGTTTGGTGGCTAATAGTATGAGGTTTTTCTCTAGGCTAAGAGGCGCCAAATTTGGCTTGTGGCTCTCACTCACTTTTTGGTGGCTCACTTTCTCACTCTTCTCTCTTTGGTTGGTGGCTTGTTTGTCGGCTATCACTTGACTAGGAGACATGGGTCGAAACATATTCTTTGCCTTTCATCTTGAAGCTATAGTGGTTTGTACGCCCATTGTGGAGACACCACTGGCCGAATTGCCATGGCCGCACCAAGGAGGAGGTGGCAAACGGTCATTGGGACCACATCACACTCCAAAGTGTCCTCATATGCAACCGATTTTGAAGGATACTTGGACCGTATGCTCAACTCAGATAGTGCCGAGAGTCACTTAGCCATTGAACCTTGTATGGTTGCGATGCTTCTTCTTGACCAATTGGAGCTTGGAGCATAGTTCTTCGCTTGCAAGTTGTGGCAACTACCTCCATAGATGATGACCTTGATGGATCTCCCATTGATGCCGGCCTTGTGTGGAAGATGTGGCATCGTTGGTCTTCTTCTTGGTGATGTTGAAGTGTCAAGACTTTGGAGACAACAAGAGCGGGCTTGCATCTTCATCGCAAAAAGACTTGATCATCTTCATCCTCGTTGATGCGCTGCAGCATCGCCACTTGCTCAATAGCGCCCATTTCATCTTCACTCATTGAGTCGAGGTGCCATCGTCATGAGTATCATGGTACGCTTGTTGGTGCATTCATATGACTTGTGGCCTCCTACCGCAAGTAAAACACTTGAAGGAGCTTGTCTTGACGGTCTCATCGGTTGAGTAGATGATGAAGCACGCGTTTGTAGTTGCTTGTAGTAGGAGGACGACTTGAACTTGTAGAAGTTTTCTTGTAACTTGACTTGTCGCTGTTGCTTGGAAAAGGCTTGGTTGATGTCGGTTGGAGTAGTTGTTGAAGCTTGGTTGTTGGAGAGGCCAGATGTCTTGATGAGTACTTTACGCACTTGAAGTCATCTTGCACTTGTCGCTCCGCCTTTGTAGCTTGGTGCACGAGCTCAATGAGGTTGGAGTAGGGTTGAAGTCGGCAATCTTCTTGATGGGATGGTTGAGTCCATTCAAGAATCGTGCCATTGTTTGCTCATCATCTTCCTTGACATTGGCTCTAATCATGGCAATCTCCATTTCTTTGTAGTATTCTTCAACACTCTTTTGTTCCTTGCTTGAGGAGTTGTAGCTTCTTGAAGAGATCACGGTTGTAGTAGGTGGGCACAAAGCGTGCTCGCATGACATCCTTCATTTGAGCCCAAGTGGTGATTGAGGTTCACCTCTTGCTTGTCGGAGCTCAAGGATTTGTTCCCACCATATGAGCACATAGTCTTGGAACTCAAGTGATGCCATAGCGATCTTCTTCTTCCTCATAGTTGTGCAAACGAAAGATTTTGTCGACCTTCAATGCCCATGAGAGGTACTCTTCGGATCATTGGTTCCATTGAACTTGGGCATTGTGAACTTGAGCTTGCTATAGCGATGTTCTTCATTGTTTTGAGGTCGATGTTGATGATGACATTCTTGACGTGGAGGGTAATCATCCTCATGTTGCTTCTTGGTGAGGAGGAAGTCCATGATCAACTTGCTCTTGTCAACCTTGAGGTTGAGGTTGAGCTTGAGGAGCTTGTGGAGGAGCTTGTTGGCTTGACGCGATGACGCTGATGGTAGTTCCTCTTTGTATTTCTTCTCAAGTGCTTCCTTCTTGATTGCGCGCCACGCGATGGCTGGCGTAGAGCTCGACTTGATGCTTGAAGGCGCTGCTCACCAAGAGCTTGTGCTTCGCTGTTGTTGTTGAAGACGCTGAGCTTCGCCTTGTTGCTCTTGGTGTAGGCGCCGCCGTTTGTTCTTGTTGGTGACTAAGACGTTGTCGTTCTTGAGCTTGAGCAAACGCCATTTGGCTCGATTGAAGACGAGGAGCTTTTATCAACTTGCTTTTGGAGATTCTTGTCGTGAAGCGGGTTGTAGATGCATGACGGCCCTTGACGCGCTGCTCGATGAAGAATGTTCGATGATGGTGTACTTGTGTCGGAGAAGGAGTCGCTTTTGAGTGGCGACTTGAGTGGCTCCGCCTTGAGTGTGAAGAGGTAGAAGTACGCCGTTCACCAACAAGGCGCGATCTCATCCATTCTTGCATCGTTTTTCTTGTGCGCTACGAGTTTGTTGTCGGCAATCGCGCGTACGCTTTCTGAGAGTCGCAAGTCGGTGGAGAGGTTGTCGGCGCGCTCGCTCATTGCTTGTTGCTCTTGATGGAGAGCTCGCTATGCCGCCAAAGAGGTGGCTCTTGGTGACATATGATGACATGTTGTCGCCTTGCTCGATGAAGAGGGATTTGTAGAAGAACTTGGCCTATCCATCATTTCAAGCAAATTGTGAGTGGTAGAAAGAGAAGAATGAATACCAATGTACCTTTGACCGGTTGAAGATGAATCAAGTTCACTCAAATGCGGACAATGAAATAGCACTATTGGTACCGATCCTTGTCGATTCTCACACCTACACAAGTAAAAGCTTTTGGTGGAGCTTGGTTAGATGGTGGCACAAAATTGATTGCAATCAAGTTAGCTTGACTCAAAATGTTGAAGAAGATTCGCAAATTCGAGATATGCAACAAGTAGACCAAGCAAGTAGTGGTACACTAAACACACACGCAAATAGATAAATGGGATTGTGCAAACCAAAAGTGAGCCAAAATGTGGAATCCATTTAAAATGCTCTTGTTGCACAATACTAGAGAGACGCTAGTAACGATTGCAATAATAGGCGGATACGGAGCTTGTGCACAACCTACTAGGCAAAATGCAACGATCTCTATCCCAAGTATACTATATGTATGGTATATCGGTGCAATGATCCAAGATGATCTTATGTGACAATCTTAATGTTGTATGATGCTATGCTTGTTGCTTATAAGCTCTTTGCTTATCTTTCCTCTTTGCTTAAAAGCTTGAGTGGCTCTTTCTCTTTGAGCTCTTTTCTTATGCAAACTTGACGAACTAAGATAGCAATTGTGTATGCGATGACCACTTTGTGACACAAGTTGATTCCAGATATTCACCTCAAAGGTATGTATGATATGGTGTATGCAACTAATGCACAAGTCACGCTGTCGGCAATACTCAATGGCTAGTCTCGTGGGTAAGCAACGCAGAAAAGATGGTATGTGATGGCTATCAATGCAATTGCAAGGTATGACAAAGATAAATGCCGATGTTACCGTCTGAGCTAAGAGATGAGTAGCCACCAAAGTGAGCATTTGTTGTTGATGTCACACCGCCGCCTAGATAGTCAAACACAAAAGGACACGGAAATCTCACTCAAATTGTCGAACTCAACTTCAAATGTGGGCACGGAGGTTGTGTCTTGGGGTTTTGCAAATGGAAGTGGTGGTGTGGGGTGGGAGGTGTATGTATGTGTGGGTAGGTGGTGGTAGGAGGAGAACTGCAGAATTGCAAGGTTTCCAGAGAGAAGTTTGATGATCCGGCCAGAGCCGGATGATCCGGGCGAGTCCGGATGATCCCAGGACTTGGTCTCGATGATCCGCAGGTCAACCACGCACGGGAATGGCTCGGAAGAACACGAAAATGGGGTGGAATTTGATGATTTCGGGATTTTAGGTGGATTTCGAGGGGAGAAGGTGGAGAAACACAAGATCCACGAAGTTACACAATCGAATCCACGGATCAAAAAAACAACAAAACATCATCAAACTAACAAATCACAAAAAATTTTGGGGGTATTTTTGTGGGATTTTCGGTTTTTAGGACGAAACAACAAAGTCAAGCTAGAAATCACGAGGTAGGGGCTCCAAAACGTGATCAACGTGGGCTCATGATACCATATGATGTAGGGTGGAACCCTAATTCAGCCGATCTTTCATGTTTGAGGGATCTACACGGAGGAGAACACGAGGAACACGCGAAGCACCTAGAGAGGAAATCACTGGGAAGAACGAGAGAGACACTCAACCGACAAGAGATCAATCACACAAGGTCTAGATCATCGAAGCACCGAGTGATACATGGTCCAAAATCAACAAAGGAAAGATACAAAGGTAGCCGTTTTCTCCTGAGGAGGTCTTGAACCACGAGGATCTTCCCAGATAGGGGTCTTGAATCTGATGGATCTTCTCCTAGACGGAGGTCCTGATCTCCGTGGAGAAGTACCGTGGATGAGCAAAGGCTCTCACACACAAATATGAGCTAATCCAATGCTAAGTCTCAAAGTGAGGAGAGGGGTCCATATATAGAGTCTGGGCGAGGCATGGGCTCACCAACACGCCAAGACAAAGCGCCGGGCCGGATGATCCCGGACGAGGGTCCTGGATGATCCGGATCGGTCCCGATGATCCGTGGAGTCCCTTGATGAGCCGAGGGTCGGCCAGTATGGCGACGGGCCGATGTCTCATTGGGGTCCGGACGTTCAAGGGTCCGATGATCCGGCCTGGGTCCGATGATCCGCTTCAGCGCTGGAGGTTCCGCTGCTTGGTGGAGTTAGCCGGATCGTCTCGATCGGGTCCGATCATCCGGCTCGGCCTCGATCGTCCAAGCCTTCCGTCCCGATCGTCCGCCTCCTCGGTATTTTGTGGCTTTCTCCGCCTTTCACGCATGTCTTCGCTTCGATTCTCCTTGCCTCAGCCTCAAATTTCTTCATGGTCGCATTTTGGTGCCCGAGTATGCGTAGAGTTTCCGCTTGAGGTAGTAACTATGTCTCATGTGAATCAAGGATAGTTGTGAGAGGAGTGATGTCACCTCGGTCTCAAGAGCTCTTGCACGTGCTCGAGTCATCGGTCCTTGTGGTGTTGTAGGTGTTGATGTAGAGTCCATGGGGATGATGGAAGGATGCTCCGCATCAGAAGAGGCAACAAATCAATAGGTGCACGAGGTAGGAAACCATACACAATTTCAAAAGGGCACATCTTAGTAGTAGAATGCAATGAACGATTATAAGCAAATTCAATATGAGGCAAGCATTCTTCCCACATTTTCTTATTATTCTTCAAAACAGCCCTAAGCATAGTAGACAATGTTCTATTGACTACTTCAGTTTGTCCATCAGTTTGGGGATGACAAGTAGTACTAAAAAGCAGTTTAGTCCCCAACTTAGCCCATAAACATCTCCAAAAGGGGCTAAGAAATTTAGTATCACGGTCTGAAACAATAGTATTTGGCACACCATGCAAGTTTAATAATTTCATGAAAGAACAAATCAGCAACATTAACAAAGATCATCGCTTTTATGACATGGTATAAAGTGTGCCATTTTCGAGAATCTATCCACGACAACAAATATGCTATCCTCCCCATCTTTGTTCGAGGTAAACCTAAAACAAAGTCCATAGATATATCCTTCCAAGGAACACTAGGCACAAGCAAAGGCATATATAAACCATGAGGATTGAGTCGTGACTTAGCTTTTTGACATGTAGTGCAGCGAGCAATAAAACGCCAACATCCCGTCCTCATCTTTGGCCAAAAGAAATGTGTAGCAAGTACGCCCTCCGCCTTCTTCACGCCAAAGTGTCCCATTAGTCCTCCTCCATGCACCTCCTGCAACAACAAAAGACTAACGGAGCTAGCTGGAATGCATAGCTTGTTAGAACGAAACACAAATCCATCATTAACCATTAAACTTGTTCCATGTTCTACCTTCTTTACAATTCTGCAATACATCGCTAAATTCAGCATCATGCACATATTGATCTTTGATGGTCTCCATACCAAATATTCTAAAGTCAAGTTGTGAAAGCATAGTATAACGATTTAGACAATGCATCAGAATAACATTTTCTTTACCCTTCTTGTGTTTAATGACATAAGGGAAAGTCTCAATGAATTCAACCCATTTAGCATGTCTACGATTCAGTTTAGCTTGACTTTTAATATGTTTCAAAGATTCATGATCGAATGTATAACAAATTCTTTGGGCCATAAATAATGTTGCCATGTTTCTAAAGTCCTAACAAGAGCATATAATTCTTTATCATAAGTAGAATAGTTCAAACTAGGCCCACTCAATGAAAAAGTATGCAACAGGTTTGCCATCTTGTAATAACACACCTCCTAATCCAATTCCACTAGCATCACATTCAAGCTCAAAAGTCTTATTAAAATCAGGAAGTTGGAGTAAAGGAGCATGTGTCAACTTAGCTTTCAATACCGTGAAGGCTTCTTCCGTAGCGGTACCCCAAACAAAAGGCACATCCTTCTTGTAAGCTCATTGAGAGGTGCAGCAATGGTGCTGAAATCTCTCACAAAACGCCTATAGAAACCAGCGAGGCCAAGGAAACTCCTCACTTGTGTAACCGCTTTGGCTGCCAACTCTTAATAGCTTCAATCTTGGCTTTATCAACTTCAATTCCCCGTGGAGTAACAACATAGCCAAGAAAAGATACTCGGTCGGTGCAAAAGGTGCACTTCCCAAGGTTACCAAACAAACGCATCACGAGAGCATTAAAACAGCACGAAATGTTCCAAATGTTCTTCCAAAGATTTGTTATAAATCAGTATATCATCAAAATAGACTACCACAAATCGTCCAATGAAAGCACGTGAAACTTCATTCATTAATCTCATGAAAGTACTAGGTGCATTAGTTAACCCAAAAGGCATGACTAACCACTCATATAATCCAAACTTAGTTTTAAATGCTGTTTTCCATTCATCTCCCAATTTCATACGAATTTGATGGTATCCACTACGCAAATCAACTTTGGAGAATATTGTAGAGCCACTCAATTCATCAAGCATATCATCTAGCCTAGCAATAGGGTGACGATAACTAATAGTAATATTATTAATGCCTCTACAATCAACACACATACGTGATGTACCATCCTTTTTCGCACTAGAATAATAGGAACAGCACAAGGACTAAGGGATTCGCAGATATAACCTTTGTCGAGCAGCTCCTGTACTTGACGATAATCTCCTTCGCCTCCTCCGGATTGGTACAGATGGTGCACGGTTGGTAATGATGCACCGAATTAAGTCAATTTGATGCTCAATCCTCTAATAGGTGGTAATCCCGTGGCACGCCTTGTGGAAAGACGCCAGCTTAACTCCCTAAAATGTTAGTGACAGCAGGGGCAAAGAGGAAGGCACGCCTCTAATGAAAATAATGCCTCTTTGCACACAAAAGCATAGCAAACAGATTTGCTAAAATCTAGCTCATCAATATCAGATTTGGTGGCAAGTAAACATGCACTTTTCAATTTAATTTCGAAGCAACTAGAGATGGTTTATTATTAGGCTTCATGTTGCTCAAATTCTTTTGCCACAATCTGATTTTCACTCTTATTTTCTCCTGCTTTGCTTTATTAGCTCTATTAATATCATCTTTCAAAATGGACTCAGGAGTCATAGGAAGCAAAGTAATATTTTTATCCTTATGAACAAGAGTATACTCGATTGTTTCTACCATGGTGTACAGAATTTTATCAAATTGCCATGGTCTACCAAGTAACAAGGAACATGCTTGCATAGGTACCACATCACAATCAACATAATCAGCATATGTAGAGATACTAAATGCACACTAACAGACGTGTTACCTTCACCTTGCCGCTGTTGTTGAACCATTGGATGTAGTAAGGATGTGGATGTGGTCTTGTGGTGAGAGATAGCTTCTCCACCATCTCCATGCTAGCCAAGTTGTTGCAGCTCCCTCCATCTATGATGACGCTAATAGAACGCTCCTTCACAACTCCCTTTGTATGGAACAAATTATGCCTCTCGATTTTGCTCAGCTTGTGTAACCCTGCACACTCAAAACACGTTGAGCAACTAAACATTCATACCACAAGATCTTCAAGAGCCATGTATTGTGTCTCATGATCGTAATCATCTCCACCGTGTTCCTCATGTGTAATAAGAGCCAAAGTCTCTCATCATAGTCACTAGCGGACTCATACCCACCATCCTCAAGAGTAATCATCACACGCTGAGATTTGCATTCTCTCGAAAATGTCCTCTCTCCTTACAACCATTTACAAATAATATCACTTGTGTGCCCTGTTGACGCCATGGAAGAAGAAGAGCTCGCAGGCCCTGCAGTGTGCTCTTGGCAGATAGTGGTGGTTGCCTGCTTTCTTGTATCACGGTTGAGGTGGCACCTGAAAGAGGTGATGGTGCAAAGGAAGTAGATGATGCACGTGGTGTCCATGATGAAGGTCGACCTGAGAAAAGTTAGTGCCGCCAATGCTCTCCGATCTCAAGACTTCACGCTCAGCTTTACAAGCAAGATGGAATAAACGAGTGATATTATTATAATCCTTATAGTCTAGAATGGTCTGAATATCTCTATTTAATCCACCCAGAAAACGTGCAAGCATAGCTTCATTCTCCTCAACAATACCACATCTAATCAAGCCAGTTTGTAATTCCTGATAATATTCTTCTACAGAATTTTTACCTTGTCTTAAGCGCTGCAATTTTTGAAGTAATTCACGTTGATAATATGGTGGAACCCAACGAGCACGATAGCAGTTTTCAAAGCAGCCCAAGTAGCTGAACAGATATAATCTACAATGTTCAGACCACCAAACACATGCAAAGCTAGTGAAAGCACAAACAGCAGCAGAACACGCCTCTCCTCGTGATATTGTAAACATGTAAATCGTTGTTCAGTTTCTAACTCCCAAGTAAGATATATATCAGAACATATCTACCCTCAAATGGTGGAATATTCAATTTCAGTTTAGGGAGATGGTCATGATCTCATACCTGAGGGGGAGCCCTAATATTGCCATTATTTGCATGTGGACGACCTGGTGGTTGTGGTGCTGGTGGTTGCACGTAGTTCGATGTTGATCAACCTCATCCTCATAATCGCCCACACTCATCATCCTCCTCGTACCAGCAGAAGCAGCAGTAGCAGAGCCAAAGAAGCACCAACAGCAGAGCAGCGGCACCAGAATTTTGTCCTGGCTCAATAGGAACACGCTGAGCTCATCCATACTGATTCGAAGGGGGCGAAGTTGTTGCCGTGGCAGTGGTGCGATAGGTGCAGCCGGTGGTTGTGGAAAACACGCGAGCAATTCATCAAACTTGCTATCAAGCTTTGTTTCAAACGCCTTCTCAATGCCATCTATCTTCTCCATGGCCTCGCAAATCTGTTTAGCACATCTTGCACCTGTCCACTCATCATTTGCTGAAATTTATCATGTAGCTGTTTGTTCGCCAAGTTCTCCCAATCAGTCTCATCGGCTTGTGATCCTACCATGGTTAGCAGCAAATAGAAACACACAAGAATATGATCCTACAGACTACTAAGAAGTGGTGGTGGTGTATCACAAACCCGCAAGCAAATCTCAAAATCTTACCAGTTCTACCCAGCAGAAGAAAGGTGATCGGCAACTCGCTAGTAGTCAAACTCTCAAAGCTTGGCTATAGCGACATTGTGGAGAATCAAACGCATCACGAGATGTATGTGGAGCTGGAAGGCTTATAATATGGTAGCAAAAAGGTCAGAATAATCAATTCAGAGATGCAAAGTTGAATAAACGCCAACGACGCAGATCAGGCTGGTCCTAGGCTAGACCGCAAGAGACGCGAGCCTAGAACACTAACAAAATCACGGCGCTGCACGTAAACAAGGGAAAAGCACACTCTGAATTTTTTTTTCGCTTTTTTTGCTGCTTTTTTTTGTGCTTTTTTTTTTTTTGCTAAAAATCACTATAATGGCGTAGTGTCTCAAAACTCTTCCCAGTCAAATCTGACAGGATGGGCACAAAATTTTTTCACCAATTTTTTTTTCGATCGCTCGACCCAAAAACTGGAAACGGGTCAAAAACTTTCTATAACGGGACTGTCTCAATACGCTTAGAAACACCTAAAAATAGGATAGCTAGAAATTTTTGTCCCGTATGCTTTTGGAAAATTTTGGCCTAAACGGAGGGTGGTTTTTTTTGAAACCAACCTCTTCTACGGACGGCAAAAGATTGCTGAATCAAACCTACTCGACATAGGAAACACGAATCGAAAACTAGATGGATCCCGAAACAAACCTAATATGCAAGGAACTCGATTGGTGATGATATATGGCAGCGGTGGTGGTATATGGATACGGATTCAAGCGTGGCGGATAAGCGTGGTGGTATATGGATACGGATTCAAGTGGTATGGATAAGCGTGGTGGTAGATGGCAGGGCGATGATGACAGCGGCGCGGCGTGACAACTTATGACCGTAACTCAAACTCTAAAAGACTAGACTCTAAGACCAACAACTAGACACGACGATGCAACCGCAAATTCAACAACGCAAATACAGAAAAGATTATGCAAAGGCTCGATTGGTTCGGATATGATGAACTAACCCTAATTTTTTTGGCTTTTTCGTGGACTGTAGGTATGAAGAACAAACTCGATCTAAACTACTTAAAACTGTAAAATCTCACCGAGCAACCTCGAAATCTGATACCACTTGATAGAAGCAAAGGTGTCCCGCCTTCGATGAGATGGTGGATTCGCTTTGGTGGAAGTCGACTTTGACGATCCGACTACGTAACGGCAGGACGCCGCGCTTTAGCAATCGCTAAACCAACTCCGAGAGGTTATTGACCACGCCGAGCACGATCAACCTGACCACGAGGGCCTGTTTCTCGCGAGCAAACGAAGAACAAGCAAGAAACTGAGATTGCAATCTGATATTGCGTAATATAAGATGAAAGCTTTATTGATCAAGGTGGGTTCTGCGGACGCCTTTGTCTGGTCGTTGAACACAAACGGCACGCGGGTTGCAGCTATGGCTAACTTTAATCTAAACAAAACCCAATGTCTAAACGACGCCTAAGGGCTGTATATATGGGGAAAAGGAGGAAATTTCGTGGCCCTTGAAGGTGGGGGGTCCAAACCAACCCTAACTCTTGTTTCCCCACACATACGGACTCTAAAATAGCCTATACTTAAGTATTTCGAAATTACATGGGCCCGCCCAATAATAAGGTGATGTAGCACCTAGAATAGCCTATGGACGAATATTATGAAGTGGCAACTTGTATATTTCGTCCAAGGCTTCATGCACTCTTATGGTGGCTTCAAAGTCCTGAAATCATCACTTGTAACTCCGTTTGATCTCTTTGCGCATGCCATCAACTCCATGCTTGTTCTTGCTCCAATGTTCATCCTTCTCCAAGCTAGGCCCTTCATTTGTAAGCAAAACAAATGTATCCAATTTAGGCAGCATCATATTCTCATGAACATTAGAATCATTACCAAGAAACGAAAGTACCTGGTAATTTAATTGGCGTATGGCGCGAGCTCTAGTAATTGGTCCCGTGATATGTAATAAGAGGGGCTGGGTGTAACAATGGTATGTATGTCCTCATCAAAAGCTTTTAAGCAAAAGAAAGAGAGGAAAGAGCTTGTGTTAGGCCAGCCATAGCATCACAATATATCATACGGTATCATATTTGATCATCTTGGATCATTGTGTGAGAAACACCGAACCATACATATATATAGCATACTTGGGATAGAAAGTTTATCCATTCTGCATCTTATAGGTTGTGCACAAGTGTCGATCCGCTTCTATTGAGCACTCGCGTTAGCTGCCTCTCTCTTGAGTTGTGCAACACGAAGCTTCCGTGGATTCCACATTTTGTGCTCATTCCTTGGTTGCACGACCCCATTTATCTATCCGTATGTGTGTTTCCGTGAGCCACATATTGTTATTGGTCTACTTATTTCGCTTAAGCGAATTTGTGAATCTCTTTCAACATTATTGACTCTTGCTAACATTTTGCATCAAATTTTTGTGCCACTATCCTCACCGAGCTCTACCATAAGCTTTACTTGATAGGTAAGGAGTGAACAAGTGATAGAGGCAAAGGTGTCCCGCCTTTTCGATGAGATGGTCGATTTCGCATGGTGGAGGTCGAATTTGACGATCCGACTCACGAAGGCGGCAGAGACGCCGCTACTTTAGCAATCGCTAAACCAACTCCGAGAGGTTATTGACCACGCCGAGCACGCATCAACCTGACCACGAGGGTCTATTTCCTGCGAGCAAACGAAGAACAAGCAAGAAACTGAGATTGCAATCTGGATATTGCGAATATAAGATGAAAGCTTTATTGATCAAGGTGGGGTTTGTGGACGCTTTGTCCGGTCGTGGAACACAAACGGCACGCCAAGTTGCAGCTATGGCGAACTTTTAATCTAAACAAAACCCAAGTCTAAACGGTGCCCTAAGGGCTATATATATGGAGGAAGAGGGGGAGAATTTCGTGGCCCTTGGTGGAGGGGTCCGAAACTAACCCTATCTCTTGTTTCCCCACACATACGGACTCTAAAAATAGCCTATACTAATGTATTTCGAAATTACATGGCCTGGCCCAATAATAAGGTGACGCAGACCTAGAATAGCCTCGGACGAAATTTATGAAGTGGCATCTTGTATATTTCGTCCAAGGCTTCATGCACTCATTATGGTGGCTTCAAAGTCCTGAAATCATCACTTGTAACTCTATTCTGTCCCTCTTAAGCATGCCATCATCTCCATGCTTGTTCTTGCTCCAATGTTCATCCTTCTCCAAGCTAGGCCCTTCATTTGTAAGCAAAACAAATGTATCCAATTTAGGCAGCATCATATTCTCATGAACATTAGAATCATTACCAAGAAACGAAAGTACCGTAATTTAGTTGATGCGTGCGAGCTCTAGTAATTGGTCCAAGATGTATAGCAGTAGGGGCTGTGGGTGTAACAATGGTATTGATGTCCCTCATCATCCTCCCCTTCTTGAAATGAAGTCGTCCCATTTAAAGTTCATCTTCCTCACCCAAATATGGCTTCAAATCTGCAATGTTAAAAGTGGACTAACCCCAAAATCTACAGGCAGCTCAAGTATATATGCATTATCATTTACTTTCTCCAACACCTTAAAGGACCAGCAGCACGTGGCATTAGCTTTGATTTGCTAAATCAGGAAATCTATCCTTACGCAAATGTAACCAAACAAGATCTCCAGTGCAAACACAACATGTTTTCTACCCTTATCTCCAGCAAGTTTATATTTAGCATTCATACGCCAATGTTTTCCTTAGTTAACTCATGCATTTTAAAATCAATTCAGCACGCTTTTTAGCATCAAAATTAACCTTCTCCCAAGATGGAAGAGGCAACAAATCAATAGGTGCACGAGGTAGGAAACCATACACAACTTCAAAAGGGCACATCTTAGTAGTAGAATGCAATGAACGATTATAAGCAAATTCAATATGAGGCAAGCAATCCTCCCACATTTTCTTATTTTTCTTTAGAACAGCCCTAAGCATAGTAGACAATGTTCTATTGACTACTTCAGTTTGTCCATCAGTTTGGGGGTGACAAGTAGTACTAAAAAGCAGTTTAGTCCCCAACTTAGCCCATAAACATCTCCAAAAGTGGCTAAGAAATTTAGTATCACGATCTGAAACAATAGTATTTGGCACACCATGCAAGCTTAATAATTTCACATGAAAAGAACAAATCAGCAACATTGATAGCATCATCGCTTTTATGACATGGTATAAAGTGTGCCATTTTGAGAATCTATCCACGACAACAAATATGCTATCCTTCCCCTTCTTTGTTCTAGGTAAACCTAAAACAAAGTCCATAGATATATCCTCCCAAGGAACACTAGGTACAGGCAAAGGCATATATAAACCATGAGGATTGAGTCGTGACTTAGCTTTTTGACATGTAGTGCAGCGAGCAATAAAACGCTCAACATCCCGCCCTCATCTTTGGCCAAAAGAAATGTGTAGCAAGTACGCCCTCCGCTCTTCTTCACGCCCAAAGTGTCCCATTAGTCCTCCTCCATGCGCCCCTGCAACAACAAAAGACTTAACGGAGCTAGCTGAATGCATAGCTTGTTAGCACGGAACACAAATCCATCATTAACGCACAAACTTGTTCCATGTTCTTCCTTCTTTACAATTCTGCAATACATCTTTAAAATCAGCATCATGTACATATTGATCTTTGATGGTCTCCAAACCAAATATTTTGAAGTCAAGTTGTGAAAGCATAGTATAGCTTATTGACAATGCATCAGCAATAACATTTTCTTTACCCTTCTTGTGTTTAATGACATAAGGGAAAGTCTCAATGAATTCAACCCATTTAGCATGTCTACGATTCAGTTTAGCTTGACTTTTAATATGTTTCAAAGATTCATGATCAGAATGTATAACAAATTCTTTGGGGCCATAAATAATGTTGCCATGTTTCTAAAGTCCAAACAAGAGCATATAATTCTTTATCATAAGTAGAGTAATTCAGACTAGGCCCACTCAATTTTTCAGAAAAGTATGCAACAGGTTTGCCATCTTGTAATAACACACCTCCTAATCCAATTCCACTAGCATCACATTCAAGCTCAAAAGTCTTACTAAAATCAGGAAGTTGGATTAAGGAGCATGTGTCAACTTAGCTTTCAATACCGTGAAGGCTTCTTCCTGCGGTACCCCAAACAAAAGGCACATCCTTCTTTCTAAGCTCGTTGAGAGGTGCAGCAATGGTGCTGAAATCTCTCACAAAACGCCTATAGAAACCAGCGAGGCTAAGGAAACTTGATGCGGAGCATCCTTCCATCATCCCCATGGACTCTACATCAACACATCCAACCCCACAAGGACCTATGACTCGAGCACGCAAGAGCTCTTGAAACCGAGGTGACATCACCCTCTCACAATTCCCTTTCAATTCACATGAGACATGGTTACTACTCAAACGGAAATGCTATGCATGCTTAGGTACCGAGGAGTCAACCTAGAAGAAGCTACAGCTCAAGAGGGACATCAAGAGCGAGAGGAGGAGCTGCAGAGTTCAACACGAGCGGTACTACTGCTTGAAGCCAAGCGGTACTACCGCTGAGCCGAGCCAGGCGGCACTATCACCGAGATCCGCCTCTACGCACGCCGAACCCGACAAACTCCAGGAATCGAATAGCGCCAGAGCGGCATTGGTCATTCCCTGAGCGGTACTACCGCTGAAGATTCTCAAGCGTACTACTTCTCCCGAAAAGCGGTACTACCGCTGAAGCACCTCAAGCGGTACTACCGCCTGCCTGTGTGTGTAGCGCCGGGCCGAGGCCCATGTACTGCTTTCGCTCTAACTTACCCCTTTGAGAACCTAGACTATAAATAGACCATCCCCTCATCCTTTCTAGGGTCAGCATTGATTAGCTCATATTTGTGTGAGAGAGCCTTGCTCATCCACTCGCACTTCTCCACGGAGATCAGACCTCCGCCTAGGAGAAGATCCATCGGATTCAAGACCCCTATACGGAAGATCCCTCGGGATTCAAGACCTCCATCTCGGAGAAGAACGGCTACCTTTGTATCTTTCCTTTGTTGATTTTGGACCATGTATCACCAGGCTTCATGATCTAGACCTTGTGTGATTGATCTCTTGTCGGTTGAGTGTCTCTCGCTCTTCCCCGTGATTTCTCCTCGCCTTCCGCGTTCTTCATGAAGCTCCTCAGAGATCCCTCCAAACGTGAAAGATCGACCAATTAGGGTTCCACCCTACATCATATGGTATCATGAGCCACGCTGATCACGTTTTGGAGCCCTCTACCCCTGTTTTCTAGCTTGATTTTGTTGTTTTCGCCCTAAAACCCAAAATCCCCACAAAAATAGCCCCAAAATTTTTTGTGATTTGTTAGTTTGATGATGTTTTGTTGATTTTGATCCGTGGATTTGCTTGGTTTCGAGTCGATCTAGCATCTCCCAAGTTTCCTCTTTTCCATTAAAATCCATCGAATTTTGACCCCGAAATCACCCATTTCCGCCCCAAAATCGCGAAACAATTCGAAAGCAGCCGAGAAAATCCTGACCCGAGCGGTACTACGCCCTAGAGAGCGGTACTACCGCTGTGACCTCGAGCGGTACTACCGCCCCGCGAACGGTACTACCGCCAGGTCCCTCCCAGCCGAAATAGTCGAAAATCCGACACGAGCGGTACTACTGCCCTTCCCAGCGGTACTACCGCCCTGGCCATTTCCAGATTTCTGAAGTTTCACCATTTCCACCATAACTTCCACATCCGGAGTCCGATTTTCGCTTCTTTAGCTCGTTGAGTAGCTATTGACATTCTCCATCCACCTAGATAGGTTGCAACACCATTGACACCATCTAATTTTCCCAATATTGGCATCTTTGCCTAGGGCTTTCACCACATCATACGCTATACCACCTCCACTTTCCGCTACCACCATTGTTGCCTTTGTTCTTTGAGAATTTGAGTTGTGGTTCCCGTGTCCTATTGTGTTTCGCTATATAGGTACGGTTCGACGTCAACATCACCACCGCCATCTTCGATTAAGGACTCATCATCGCCAAGGACGGTAACCTCGATTTACATCTTTGTCATCTCTCGCAATTGCATTGATAACCAACATAGCCCATCTTTATGCTGTTTACCCATCGAGACTAGCCATTGAGTATTGCCGCAACGTGACTTGTGCACATTAGGGATCATACTCCATAGCATACATACCATAGCATAGGGGTGCATATCTTGAGATCCACTTGTGTGTCACAAAGTTGTCATCGGATACACAATTGCTATCTTGGTTCGTGAAGTTTGCATAAGAAAAGAGCTCAAAAGAGAAAGAGCCACCCAAGCTTTTAGCAAAGAGAAAGATAAGCAAAGAGCTTATAAGCAAGAACCATAGCATCATACTACATTAAGATTGTCATATAGATCATCTTGGATCATTGCACCAAATACCATACATATAGCATACTTGGGATAGAGATCGCTGCATTTTTGCCTAGTAGGTTGTGCACAAGCTCCGATCCGCTTATTGTGCAATCGTAAGTAGCTAAGCTTCTAGTATTGTGCTACAAGAGCATTTTCGTGGATTCCACATTTTGGCTCACTTTTGGTTTGCACAATCCCATTTATCTATTTATGTGTGTGTTTCCGCAATACCTCTACTTGCTTGGTCTACTTGTTACATTTGCATGAATTATGCTAATCTTCTTCAACATTTTTGAGTCAAGCTAACGATTGCAATCAATTTTGTGCCACCATCCTAACCAAGCTCCACCAAAAGCTTTTACTTGTGTAGGTGTGAGAATCGACAAGGATCGGTACTAATAGTGCTATTTCATTGTCCGTGATTTGAGTGAACTTGATTCATCTTCAACTTCGTCAAAGGTACATTGGTATTAGTTCTTCTCTTCTACCACTCACAATTTGCTTGAAATGATGGATAGGCCAAGTTCTTCTACCAACCCACTCTTCATCGAAAGCAAGACGACGACATGTCATCATACGTCACCAAGAGCCACCTCTTCGATGCAAGAACGAGCTCTCCATCAAGAGCAACAAGCAATGAGCTTAACGATCGACAACCTCTCCACCGACTTGCGATTTCTCCGAGAAGCGCATAAGAGATTACTTCGACAACAAACTCGACGCAAGACAAGAAAGAGAATGATGCAAGAATGGATTTAGATCCGCGCCTTTGTTGGTGAACCGCGATTTCTACCTCTTCACACTCAAGACGGAGCCACTCAAGTCGCCATCTGACGACTCTTTCTCCGACACAAGTACACCGTCATCGAACACTCTTCGACGAGCCACAGGCCAAGACCGCTATGCATCTCGCAACCCGCTATACGACAAGAATTCCCAAGAGCAAGTGGATGAACAAGTTCTCGTCTCAATCAAACCAAGTAGCGCTTGCTCAAGCTCAAGAACGACAACGCCTTCGCCGCCAACAAGAACAAGAACGAAGCGCCACACACACAAGAACAACAAGACGCCGAGGTCCAACGCCTTCAACAACAACAACGAAGAACAAGTTTGAGGCGGAACGCGCCTTCAAGCATCAAGTCGAGCTATCGCCAACCGCAATCGTGAAAGGCGATTCAAGAGGAAGCCCTTCGAGAAGAAATCAAGAGAGGAACTACCATCTGCGCAAGCAACGCCAAGCTCCTCAAGCTCATCCTCCACCTCAAGGTCAACAAGAGCAAGTTGATCATGGACTTCCTCCTCGCCGAGAGCAACATGAGGATGATTACCTCCACGCCAAGAACGCCATCATCAACATCGACCTCAAAACAATGAAGAACATCGCTATGGCAAGCTCAAGTTCACAATGCCCAAGTTCAATGGAACCAATGATCCCAAGAGTACCTCTCATGGGCATTGAAGGTCGACAAAATCTTTCGTTGCACAATTATGAGGAAGAGAAGAAGATCGCTATGGCATCACTTGAGTTCCAAGACTATGTGCTCATATGGTGGGAACAAGTCCTGAGCACCGACAAGCAAGAGGTGAACCTCCAATCACCACTTGGGCTCAAATGAAGGATGTCATGCGAGCACGCTTTGTGCCCACCTACTACAACCGTGATCTATTCAAGAAGCTACAACTACTCAAGCAAGGAACAAAGAGTGTTGAAGAATACTACAAAGAAATGGAGATTGCCATGATTCGAGCCAATGTCAAGGAAGATGATGAGCAAACAATGGCACGATTCTTGAATGGACTCAATCATCCCATCAAGAAGATCGCCGACTTCCAACCCTACTCCAACCTCATTGAGCTCTGCATCAAGCTACAAAGGCGGAACGTCAAGTACAAGATGACTTGGCACGCCAAGTACTCTCCAAGATACACGGCTTCTCCAACAACCAAGCTTCAACAACTACTCCAACTTCGACATCAACCAAGCCTTTTCCAAGCAATGACGACAAGTCAAGTTACAAGAAAACTTCTTCAAGTTCAAGTCGCCCTCCTCCTACTACAAGCAACTTCAAGCAAGCGGTTTCATCATCTACTCCAATCGATGAGACCACAAGACAAGCTCCTTCAAGTGTTTCACTTATGGCGGCCGAGGCCACAAGTCCTATGAATGCACCAACAAGCGCATTCATGATCCTCAACGACGATGGCACATACGACTCAATGAGTGAAGATGAAATGGAAGCTATTGAGCAAGTGGCCATGCACCATGCCAGTGAATGAGGATGAAGATGATCAAGTCTTTTGTGATGAAGATACGAGCCCCGCCTCGTTGTTCCAAGGTCTTGACACTTCAACATCAACAAGAAGAAGACCAACGATGCCACATCTTCCACACAAAGGCCGCATCAATGGACGATCCGCTCAAGGTCATCATCGATGGAGGTAGTTGCCACAACTTGGCAAGTGAAGAACTATGCTCCAAGCTCCAATTGGTCAAGAAGAAGCATCCGCAACCCTACAAGGTTCAATGGCTAAGGACCTGCACTATACGAGTTGAGCATACGGTCCAAGTATCCTTCAAAATCGTGCATATGAAGACACTTTAGAGTGTGATGTGGTCCCAATGACCGCTTGCCACCTCCTCCTTGGTCGGCCATGGCAATTCAATGTGGTGTCTACCACAATGGGCGACAAACCACTATAGCTTCAAGATGAAAGGCAAAGAATATGTCCCACGACCCATGTCTCCTAGTCAAGTGATAGCCACAAACAAACCACCAACCAAAGAGAGAAGAGGAGAAAGTGAGCCACCAAAAGTGAGTGAGAGCCACAAGCCAAATTTGAGCGCCTCTCGCCTAGATAGAAAAACCTCATACTATTCGCCACCAAACATGAGATGAGAGAAGTGTGAGAACCCATCGAGTGTGATGCACTTTGTCCTTGTGTGCAAGGATGGAGAACCAAAACTAACACCACTCATGAGCTACCTTTGGTGTTTCAATCTCTTTGCAGGAATTTCAAGATGTTTTCCTGATGAGCTACCTCCGGTCTACCTCCTCTTCGAGGCATTGAGCATCGAATCGACCTCATCCCCGAGCGCCACTTCCAAACAAAGCTCCCTACCGTGTCAATCCCAAGAAACCAAGGAGATTCAACGGCAAGTACAACAACCACTCGACAACGGTCATGTACGTGAAAGCTTAAGCCCTTGTGCCGTTGCTTATACTTGTGCCTAAGCCCGATGGAAGTTTCCGCTTGTGCTCCGATTGTAGACCCATAAATGCTATCACCGTATGCTATAGGCATCCCATTCCTCGTTAGATGATATGCTTGATGAACTTAGTGGAGCCAACTTTTCTCAAAAATTGATCTTAAAAGTGGCTATTATCAAACCGCATTCATGAGGGTGATGAATGGAAAACTGCTTTCAAAACAAAATTTGGCTTATATGAATGGTTGGTTATGCCTATGGGTTTGTCGAAGCCCCTGAACTTTTGTGCGCTCTTATGCATCATGTGCTTAGACCTTACATTGGAATATTTGTTGTGGTTTACTTCGATGACATTCTTGTGTTTAGCAAAACCATGAAAGAGCATCTTGATCATGTTGCTTGTTTTGCAAACGCTTCAAAGGAAAGTCTTTATGCCAACTTGAAGAAATGCACTTTGGAGTTGACAAAGTGGTTTTCTTGGGTTTCATTGTCTCCTCCGAGGGTGTCCATGTTGATGAAACTAAAATTGAAGCAATTAAAACTTGGCCCCAACCCACCAATTTGCAACAAGTGCGAAGTTTCCTTGGTCTTGCAGGGTTTTATCGCCGCTTAGAAAAACTTTAGCACTATTGCAGCCCCTTTGCATGCTTTGAGTAAGAAGAATACTCCTTTTGTTTGGGGACCTTGCAATCAAACGCTTTTGATGAGCTCAAGTCTTTGCTTACTCATGCTCCGATTCTTGCTTTGCCCAACTTTGACAAAACTTTTGAGGTCCATTGTGATGCAAGTGGTACCGGATTGGCGGAGTTTTGATGCAAGAAAAACGAGCCATTGCTTATTTTAGTGAAAACTCTCCGGTGCTCAACTTAACTATCCTGTATGACAAGGAATTGTATGCTTTAGTGCGGTGCTACATGTTTGGGAACATTATCTTAGGCCTCATGAGTTTGTCATCCATACCGATCATGAAACGCTTAAGTACTTAAAAGGTCAAACTAAATTGAACAAGCGCCATGCCAAATGGAGTGAATTTATTGAATCTTTTCCATATGTGATCAAGTACATTAAGGGCAAGGAAAATGTAGTTGCCGATGCACTTTCACGATATGCATGCTTATCACCCAACTTGAGTTGAATGTTATAGGTTTTGAGCATATCAAAGATTTGTATGCTAGTGATCCATCTTTGCACCTCATTATGCTAAATGTTTGACGATACATCTTGGGAACAATATTACTCAAGGATGGTTATCTTATGAGAGCTAACAAACTATGCATACCCTAGTCTTCTCTTCGCTTGCTCCTTTTGCAAGAGGCTCATGGAGGTGGACTCATGGGACATTTTGGACGCGACAAGACCTTCGCCACGCCTCCAAGAACTACTTTTGGCCCAAGATGTTTCGAGATGTCTCGCTCACCACCCGATGCTCTACATGCCGCAAAGCTAAGTCAAAAGCTCAATCTCATGGTCTTTACATGCCTCTTCCTATTCCTTATCAACCTTGGGAAGACATTAGCATGGATTTTGTACTTGGTTTGCCTAGAACTCAAAATGGAAAGGATTCCGTGTTTGTTGTTGTGGACCGATTTTCTAAGATGGCACATTTCATTCCTTGCAACAAGGTAGACGATGCTTCACATATTGCAAATCTCTTTGTAGGGAAATCTTGCGCCTTCATGGAGTATCAAGACAATCGCCTCCGATCGCGACGCCAAGTTCTTGAGTTACTTTTGAAGACTCTATGCGCCAAGCTCGAATCAAGCTCTTGTTCTCATCCGTGATACCATCCTCAAACCGACGGCCAAACGGAGGTGACGAACCGGACGCTTCCACTCTACTTCAAGTTGATCAAGAAGAACATCAAGGAGTGGGAAGCATGTCTACCCATCGCCGAGTACGCCTACAACCGCGTAAGACATTCGACTACCGCAAGTCTCCCTTCGAGGTCGCTTCACGGCTTCAACCCATTGTCCCCATTGGACATTCTACCTTCCTCTACAAGAGCGCACTCAACCTCGACGCAAGTGCCCGCAAGCAAGCTACATCAAGAAGATGCATGAAGATACAAGACACGCCATCGAGCGCCAAGTACAACGACTAACGACCAAGCTCAACATCAACAAGCAACCCATGATCTTCAACATAGGCGATCTCGCGTGGCTACACCTTCAAGGAACGCTTCCCCAACGAACGCAAGTCCAAACTTCTACCTCGAGCCGATGGACCTTCAAGGTGCTAGCACGCTACAACAACAACGCCTACAAGCTTGACATACCAAGCGACAAGTACAACGTGAGCGACACCTTCAACGCCAAAGACCTCTCGCTTTCCATGGTGATGAAGATCTTGATCCGAGGTCGGATCCTTTCAAGGAGGGATATGATGCGAGCATCCTTCCATCATCCCCATGGACTCTACATCAACACATCCAACCCCACAAGGACCTATGACTCGAGCACGCAAGAGCTCTTGAAACCGAGGTGACATCACTCCTCTCACAATTCCCTTCGATTCACATGAGACATGGTTACTACCTCAAACGGAAATGCTATGCATGCTTAGGTACCGAGGAGTCAACCTAGAAGAAGCCAGCTCAAGAGGGACATCAAGAGCGAGAGGAGGAGCAGCAGAGTCCAACACGAGCGTACTATCGCTTTTGCAAGCGGTACTCATCATTGAGCCAGCCAAAGCGGGCACTACCGCCGAGATCCGCCCTACGCATACCGAACCCGACAAACCTGTGAATCGAACAGCGCAGAGCGGCATTACTGCCCCTGAAAGCGGTACTAACACGCTGAGCACCTCAAGCGGTACTACCGCTGCCTCCGAGCGGTAGACCATCATTGACACCCTGCTGCACTACCGCCTCTACCAGGTATGCTGCTTTCAGCCGAGGCCCATGTACTGCTTTCGCCCCCAACTTACCTCTTGAGAACCTAGACTATAAATAGACCATCCCTCATCCTTTCTAGGGCCAGCATTGATTAGCCTCATATTTGTGTGTGAGAGCCTTTGCTCATCCACTCGGTATTTCTCCACGGAGATCAGGACCTCCGCCTAGGAGAAGATCCATCGGATTCAAGACCCCTATAGGAAGATCCCTCGTGATTCAAGACCTCCATCTCGGAGAAGAACGGCTACCTTTGTATCTTTCCTTGTTGATTTTGGACCATGTATCACTTGGCTTCATGATCTAGACCTTGTGTGATTGATCTCTGTTGCGGTTGAGTGTCTCTCTCGCTCTTCCCCGTGATTTCCTCTCGTCTTCCGCTGCAGCTCTTCGTGTGTTCCTCGTAGGATCCCCTCCAAACGTGAAAGATCGATTTAATTAGGGTTCCACCCTACATCAAAACTCCTCACTTGTGTGACCGCTTTGGGCTGGGCATGCCAACCTCAATAGCTTCAATCTTGGCTTTATCAACTTCAATTCTCGGAGTAACAACATAGCCAAGAAAAGATACTCTGGTCGGTGCAAAAGGTGCACTTCCCAAGGTTACCAAACAAACGCATCACGAGAGCATTAAAACAGCACGTAAATGTTCCAAATGTTCTTCCAAAGATTTGCTATAAATCAAGATATCATCAAAATAGACTACCACAAATCGTCCAATGAAAGCACGAAACTTCGCTCATTAATCTCATGAAAGTACTAGGTGCATTAGTTAACCCAAAAGGCATGACTAACCACTCATATAATCCAAACTTAGTTTTAAATGCTGTTTTCCATTCATCTCCCAATTTCATACGAATTTGATGGTATCCACTACGCAAATCAACTCTTTGAGAATATTGTAGAGCCACTCAATTCATCAAGCATATCATCTAACCTAGGAATAGGGTGACTATAACTAATAGTAATATTATTGATGCCTCTACAATCAACACACATAATGCGGACGCATCATCCTTTTTCGCACTAGAATAATAGGAACAGCACAAGGACTAAGGGATTCACAGATATAACCTTTGTCGAAAGCAGCCTGCTTTACTTGACGATAATCTCCTTCGCTCCTCCGGATTGGTACGGTATGGTGCACGGTTAGAATGATGCACCGAATTAAGTCAATTTGATGCTCAATCCTCGAATAGGTGGTAATCCTGGTGGCACGCCTTGTGGAAAGACGCCGCGAACTCCCCGCAAAATGTTAGTGACAAAGAGGGCAAAGAGGAAGGCACGCCTCTAATGAAAATAATGCCTCTTTGCACAAAAAAGCATAGCAAATAGATTTGCTAAAATCTAGCTCATCAATATCAGATTTGGTGGCAAGTAAACATGCACTTTTCAATTTAATTTCAAGCAATGAGATGGTTTATTATTAGGTCATGTGTTGCTCAAATTCTTTTGCCACAATCTGATTTTCACTCTTATTTTTCTCCTGTTTTGCTTTATTAGCTCTATTAATATCATCTTGCAAAATGGACTCAGGAGTCATAGGAAGCAAAAGTAATATTTTTATCCTTATGAACAAGAGTATACTGATTGTTTCTACCATGGTGTACAGAATTTTTATCAAATTGCCATGGTCTACCAAGTAACAAGGAACATGCTTGCATAGGTACCACATCACAATCAACATAATCAGCATATGTAGAGATACTTAAATGCACAATAACAAAGACGTGTTACCTTCACCTTGCCGCTGTTGTTGAACCATTGATGTAGTAAGGATGTGGATGTGGTCTTGTGGTGAGAGATAGCTTCCACCATCTCCATGCTAGCTGTTGTTGCAGCTCCTCCATCTATGATGACGCTAATAGAACGCTCCTTCACAACTCCTTTGTATGGAACAAATTATGCCTCCGATTTTGCTCACTTGTGTAACTCGTGCACACTCAAAACACGTTGAGCAACTAAACATTCATACCGCAAGATCTTCAAGAGCCATGTATTGTGTCTCATGATCGTAATCATCTCCACCGTGTTCCTCATGTGTAATAAGAGCCAAAGTCTCCTCATCATAGTCACTAGCGACTCATACCCACCATCCTCGTGAGGCAATCATCACACGCTTGAGATTTGCATTCTCAAGAAATGTCCTCTTCCCCCTTACAACCATTTACAAATAATATCACTTGTGTGCCCTGTTGACGCCATGGAAGAAGAAGAGCTCTTGCAGGCCCGGCAGTGTGCTCATGGCAGATAGTGGTGGTTGTGCCTCCGCTTGTATCACGGTTGAGGTGGCAATCAAAGAGGTGATGGTGCAGTGGAAGTAGATGATGCACGTGGTGTCCATGATGAAGGTCGACCTAGAAAGTTAGCGCCGCCAATGCCCGTCGATTCTCAAGACTTCACGTCAGCTTTACAAGCAAGATGGAATAAACGAAAGGATATTATTATAATCCTTATAGTCTAGAATGGTCTAATCTCTATTTAATCCACCAGTAAAACGGCAAGCATAGCTTCATTCTCCTCAACAATACCACATCTAATCAAGCCAGCTTTGTAATTCCTGATAATATTCTTCTACAGAATTTTTTCCTTGTCTTAAGCGCTGCAATTTTTGAAGTAATTCACGTTGATAATATGGTGGAACCCAACGAGTACGCATAGCAGTTTTCAAAGCAGCCCAAGTAGTGGAACAGATATAATCTACAATGTTTCGATTCACCAAACACATGCAAAGCTAGTGAAAGCACAACAGCAGCAGAGAACACGCCTCTCCTCGGATATTGTAAACATGTAAATCGTTGTTCAGTTTCTAACTCCCAAGTAAGATATATATCAGCAACATATCTACCCTCAAATGGTGGAATATTCAATTTCAGTTTAGGAGATGGTCATGATCTCGCACCGAGGGGGAGCCCTAATATTGCCATTATTTGCATGTGGATCGACCTGGTGGTTGTGGTGCAGTCTGGTTGCACGTAGTTCGATGTTGATCAACCTCATCCTCATAATCGTTCACATACTCATCATCCTCCTCAGTCACCATCAGAGCAGCAGTAGCAGGAGCCAAAGAAGCACCAACAGCAGAAAGTGCGGCACCAGAATTTTGTCCCGGCTCAATAGGAACACGCTGAGCTCATTCCATACCGACCGGAATGGCGAAGTTGTTGTCAAGCAGAGGTGCGATAGGTGCAGCCAAGCAGTGGTTGTGGAAAACGCCATGAGCAATTCATCAAACTTGCTATCAAGCTTTGTTTCAAACGCCTTCTCAATGCCATCTATCTTCTCCATGGCCTCACAAATCTGTTTAACATGCTCTTGCACCTGTCCAATCATCATTTGCTGAAACTTATCATGTAGCTGTTTGTCTGCTGTGTTCTCCCAATCAGCCCCATCGGCCAGTGATCCTACCATGGTTAGCAGCAAATAGAAACACACAAGAATATGATCCTTGATGCGGAGCATCCTACGGTCATCACCATGTCAAGAGTCTGCTTCAAGTTACACGCATGAACCTCTACTTCTCATACATAAAGGTGAATCTTCTCCTTTACACGGTTCACTTGACCCCTTTGAGGACAGTATAATTACTTGACACTCCACTCATGTGCATGCATAGGTATTGCTTGAGCTTCACGCACACATTTGCGAAGGTTAGCGCTTAGGAACGCCATACACCGTCTCATGTAGGGAAGTATGGAAGCGAAGACGAAGAAGAAGGACCTCGGCCAGTCCAGGTAGGGGGCGGTACATTACCAAAGTAAGCTGTATCATCATTGGGGCTCAAGCGGTACTACCTTCCCATGAGCCCCAGATCACTACCGCTTCGTCACAGGCAATTGCTGGCCTTTGGCCTGATATCCCTCTCCCACTTACCCCTTCGTGGCTTAGACTATAAATAGACCACCTCCACCTCCTTTCTAGGGTTAGCAAAGTGATAGCTCATTCTTAAGTGAGCTTGGCTCCTACTCATCTCTACTACTGAGAGAGAG
>JAHHZJ010004944.1:0-36778 GCA_021437245.1 Aegilops speltoides | reverse complement strand
TGAACTCAAACCATTACCGATAATCTTAAGTATATCTTGATGAAAAGAAAATATATCCTTTATTATTAGTGCTAACCTTCTCAGAGCAAGAAGAAGAAAGATTATTGAAAACTCAAGAAGCACCATGCTGCTATTGATATACTCGATGATCTTAAGGGCATTAGTCCCATGCTATGTGAAAGTGCAACTAATCCTCGGTGGTTTTGGTAATTAATAACAACATATATATCATTGAACTAATTGTTTCTTGAGAATATTTCAAAGTTCAAGTTGATATGGGTATGGTAAATGATCAAGGAGATGGACCCCTCAAAATGCTAAGGAAAGCATTGGCAAAAGCTCAAGACTCCATTTTTGGTTTAGTGATCCAAGATCACATTGAGTCCATAGGAAAGCCAATACTATTAAAAGGGATGAGGTTATGATGATGATCGTGCTGCTCAAAGTGCTTAGTGATCTATCTCCAAACTATCAGCAATCTTCATTCCAACATATACTCATAAGTAATCTCGTCCCACCGATTCCATAAACTCAGCCACACCGAGATGAACCACCTCACCATATAGCCAAACCCTAGTAATTTCGATTTTCCGATTCCAAACTCGGTCTCACCGAAACTAGTGTTGCTAACCTTCAGAATCATATCGGTGTCACCGAGATGATAAAGTCGGTCCCACCGAGAATGGCAAACCCTAGTCTTTGGAAGAATCGGACTAACCGAGATTGTATTTTCGTCCCACTGAAATCCCAACGCTCACAAGATTTGAACTTTCGGCTCTCACCGAGTTGTCAACTTTGGTCCGACCGAGATTGGTCAAATGTGTGTAACGGTTGGATTTTGTGGAGGCTATAAATACCCCTCCACCTCCTCTTCATTCATTCGAGAGAGCTATTAGAAAGAACTACCACTCCTACCTTACATTTCTGAGAAGAGAACTACCTACCCTTGTGTTGAGATCAAGTTGCTCCACTCCCACCATATGAAACTTGATTTCTAGCCTTCCCAAGTTGCTTTCCACTCAATCCTTTCTTCCACCACAGCCAAATCAGTGAGGAGAGTTGAGTGTTGGGGAGATTATCATTGAAGCACAAGAGCAAGGAGTTCATCATCACCAACACCATCTATTACCTTTTGGAGGGTGGTGCCTCCTAGATTGGTTAGGTGTCGCTTGGGAGCCGCCAAGATGTGGAGTTGAACCAAGAAGTTTGTAGGCAAGGAGATCGCTTACTTCGTGAAGATCTACCCCAGTAAGGCTAGTCCTCCGTGGGCGAAGCCATGATGGCATAGACAAGGTTGCTTCTTCGTGGACCTTCGTGGGTGGAGCCTCCGTGGACTCTCGCAGCTGCTACTCCGTGGGTTGAAGTTCCATCAACGTGGATTGACGATAGCATTCACCTATCGGAACCACGAGAAAAATCTCCGTGTTCCAAATTGGCGCTTGCTTTTCTTCCTCCTCTATTTACTACATGTGCAATTACTTCCGCTGCCATAACTCTAGAATTGCATGTGTAGGGTGATACTTGACTTGGTCATCATTGTGAACTTGCTAAAAACTTGTCCTAATCAAAAGGCTAAACTTTAAATTGTCAAGTAGTCTAATCACCCCCTCTAGACATACTTCCGATCCTACAAGTGGTATCGAGCTTTGGTCTCCATTGATTGGTTTCATTGCATTGACTCATAAGCTTGGTTTCACAACCTAGGAGAGTATGATGCTTAGTGAGGGTAATTTCGAGAGGTCCTTACTTTGATGGTTCAAATTTTGCTAGTTGGAAGCACAAATGAAAATGCATATTCTTGACATGACCGCCAAGGGGCATTATTTGTGTTGGGTTGCAAGGTGAGTTCTTCGAGGAAGGAAAAGTTCCGGATCGCGGGTTACAAATGATGAGTTGCGGATGTTACGTAACAATGCTCAAGCTTGTGACATTCTCTTCAATGCTTTGTGTCCCGAGAAGTTCAACAAGATCAGCCGCCTTGAGAATGCAAAAGAGATTTGGGATACTTTGGTCGAAATGCACGAAGGTACCGAGTCCGTGAAGGAATCAAAGCTAGATGTTCTTCAAGGTCAACTTGACAAGTTCAAGATGAAGGAAGGTGAAGGAGTCGCTGAAATGTACTCTAGGCTTGCTCTCATCACAAATGAGATTGCCGCTTAGGAAGCTTAAGAAATGACCGAACCGATTCATCATCAAGAAGATTCTCGAGCTTTGATGGAAAGTATGACACCGTGCACTTTGATCCAAATGATGCCAAACTACAAGGATCTCAAGCCTACCAAGTCATTGGAAGGATTGTTGCTCATGAGATGACACTTAAAGATAAGGAAGAGCTTCACAACAAGTCAAGTGGTGCTTACAAAGCTACAGCTTGAAGCTCCCACAACCTCAAGTGACAAGCTGGTTTCCAATGAAGAGATAAGCCTAATGGTGAAGAACTTCAACAAATTCTACAAGAGTAGAAGCAAGGAAAGAAGCTCAAAGTCTAGATCATATGATGAAAAGAGATCTTCTAGTCGTGATCGAATCGCATAATTGTGGAAGACCCGACACTACTCAAATGAGTGTTCGACTCCCCACAAGAGAAGAGAAGAATTCCAAGAAGAAGAAGCTCAAGAGAAGAGTCACCTCGAAAGAGAGAAGGAGTAGAGATGATCGTTATGAACGAAGATCCTCTCGAGAAGCAAGGATTCGGAAAGGAAAGACAAGTCATCAAGGAGCTACACAAGAAGAAAACATCAAGCTCATGTTAGGAATGGGTCTCCGCCCGACCGGCAATCACTCCGAAAGAAGCTATCACTCCAACTCCTAATACAACCAAGATGAAGGTGTTGCCGGTCTTGCTCTCAGATCCTCCAACTTCAACTCCTATGACATATTTGATTCACCAAATGAGGGAATTGGAAGATGCTTCATGGCAAAAGGCCCCAAGGTATCACACCCTGAATTCATTGACTTTGATAGTGATGAGGATGACTTGCTTGGTGAAGATGAGCTTTACATGACAAATCTAGTGAGCTTAGTAATGATGAACATGCTAGTAGTCTTTATAGTCGAGAAGAGTCGAATGACAATGCTATGAAGGAGATTGAGCGCCTAACTAAAGAACTAAACACTCTTAAGTTAGCTCATGAAACAACTCAAGAAGATCATAGAGAGCTCCTAAGATCTCATGAGAAGCTACGCTCGAGAAGCTCAATCTAGAGCAAGAACATGAGTTTCTAAAAGCTATCAATGACGATCTTCAAAGAAGAGTTCTTCATATCTTGCCAAACGACTTCTCTTGTCTAATTTCTTGCCACCTATCAAAACTAAGCATGACAAGCATAAGAAAATTCTTCATCTAGTAGTAACAATAACCATGCTAAATCCAATATTGTTGCTTCTAGTAATTCTCTTGATTCCACTAACAATGTTTCAAGCCAAGTTACACTTGAGCAAGAAAATAGTTTATTGAAAGGGATTATAGAGAAAGGTGTCTACAAGAGCCTTGCCGAAGCAAGAACTTTGAGGAAATTGTTCGCAAAGCAAGGAGGCACCGAAGAATCAAGGAATTGGTTTTGAGCGAAAGTTCAACGCCGAGGGTGTTGAATGGGAAGAAGGTCAATATCCCACTCCAAAGTTTGTTTCTCAAAAGGAGAAGTATGATCCTACTTCTTCCAATGTGGAACAAGCTCAAGATGACCTTCCACCACAAGACCACAAGCTAAAAGGCAAGGACAAGCTTCAAGAGGAGATTGATGCATTCATTGAAGCACCCAAAGCCATGGTCAAGTGGGTTCCCAAGGAAACTTCAAGTTCTACTGACAAGCTCAACTATTACCCCAAGGATTCCCATCAAGATGATGTGGATCCCAAGAAGAAGAACTAGAGAGTTCTTGAGGGTGACTCCGCCAACATACTTCACTCATATTCATTTTGGCAAGAACTTGTGCAATCAACTTCCACATCTTGCACTAGTTCATGGAGTCACAAACCTCTTGTTGGTAAGTCAAGGGACAAGGTAATCATTGCTTTCATGGACATCATCTATTATGTACTTCAATCTATGTCCATGGATATCCTTGTTTGTTCCTTGTGGACTAACCCATGTAGGTACCGAAAGTGCCCAATCCAAAGGATTGCTCCCAACTCTTGATGATCTTCATCAACATTGAGCATCCACATCTTCAACATCTACATGAAGTCTTCTACGACAACCCAAGGTTAGTTTGACCCTTTAAAAGGGTTCTCACATCAAGGGGAGCTTTTCTCTAAAGATATGAGCTAAAGCATCTTCAAATGATGTGAACACATTAATGCTTTTATGTAAAAGTGGTAACCCCACTTGTGCTTAAACGATGAGTATGACCTATGATCAAATGTTCTCATTTGACTCCTAAGTCAATATACTCATATATAGATGACCTAGTCATCGCCAAATTGTGTGCTAGTTGCTAGAGTTTTGTTTGTGCATGTTTGACACATATTTCATTTGCTATCTTATTGTGTGAGCATGTTGGATGCATAATTTTATCCATTCAAGGACATCCATTTGTTGCTTTGATCTTTGGATTTTTCTTTCGACCAAATGGATGGACAAGAATGCCTAAGTTCCTCCCCTAGCTATCTATGCTTTCTTGTCTCAAACTCTATTCATGCTTATATCACAAACTTTGATCAAGTCTTTTTTGACATGACCGAGTGAGGAGCACTTGAGCCACCGATCCATCAAAAAGCTTAAACTCCAAAACCTTCTAAGTACTTTCGTCAAACCAATCTACTCAAATCGGACAGACCAAATCACTTAGATTGATCTAGGTTTTCACCCTGTGAAACCGAAGGTAAATTTCAAGCGTGATCGATGTGAGTAATCGCCAGCTAACTATCTCGTGCCACCGAAGTTTTCCAACTCGGTCCCACCGACACCGGAAGGGTATATATACCGAGGGCAGCGCGCTGATTATTCCTTCAAAACGCTCTCGCCCCAAACCTTAGCCGCCGCCGTGGTCTCCGGATCGCCTCCGCTGCATCAGGCGCCGCCACGGGTCTCCGCCCACACCACAATCTATCGCGTTGCACAGCCAGAGAGAAACTCCATCTTAGGGTGAGTTTCGATCCCTCTCGTGCTTCAACCTCTGATTCAATGCACGATTGGTTTGCCTAGCTTCTTGCCATGTTTGAAATCTTCCTATCCAGCAGATTAGTTCTTAGAACGAAATTCGAGTGAAAATTTTAGGTTAGGTTTCACGAACACATCTCGGTATGACCGATTCTACATTCTGGATCGACCGACGGCCTCCGCCATTGTGATCAGACCTTTCGGTCCAACTGAAGTTGTGCAAATCGGTAAGACCGAAATGAGGATTTAGTGAAACCCTAGTGTTCTCGGCAGACTGAAACCCATTTCGTCCAACCAAAGTGGTGTGAATGGTTCTGTTTAGACACTTCGGATTCACCGAATTTTAGACTCGGTCGATCAAATGCATTCTCGTGAAAACTTAAAACTGAAATTTGAACTCATTCTTTTGCAAAATCTTCATAGCTTTGTGATAACTCTTCTATTCTGCTTATACCTATTCCATTCACAGTTGTCAATATGTCCGATGCAAGTGATAGCCGTAATGTGTCCGAATCACCAGCTGAGATTCCAGAGGCAGCACTAGTCCTAAAGCGCAGCTTTTCCGATGATGGTGAGAGGAGCACCCAAGTGGTTTGCTCCTCACGCCACCGTGGCCGTGAAGAAGAGAAATTCGATGAAGAGGATTCTCGACTTTGTTGCCGAGGAAGAGATCACTCTAAACCTAAGAGGAAAGTGGTTGCCAAAGACTATCAAGGGCAACATACCAAGAAAGGCACCAAAGAAAGTGAAGAAGTCCACTATTGCCAAGAAGTTGAGCATGGAAGATGAAACCTCCAAAGAAGATAAAGAAAACTTCCAAGAGGAAGAGGATAGTACATGATGAAGCAAATGATGATGATTCTCGATGAGGAAGCACCCCACCTCCTCGTAAGTCTAAGTTGATGGAGATGCCATCGCAAGGTGAGCACCTACCAAATCTAAGCCATCACCCAAAGAAAGGCAGCCTCAAGCCAAGCCCCGCCGCCAAGCCCAAGAAAACAAGGAGAAATATTCCCGCTTCAGAGAAGAAGAAGGACAATGTGCCACCAATGAGTCGATGATGAGGCACATGTGTTGTCAAACTCGCATGTAAACCGCCACCCACAATGATGCTCATCCTCGAGCGTAAAATATGAAGGAAAGGAAAGACAAAGGCCTCAGTGCTATGGAGGCAAGTTGATCCATATGCCACCAGAGAAGGACAGCTGTGACTCAAGATTCCACACCGTAGAGCAACAAGATTTCTATGAGATGTTGCTTATGGACAAGAAGCCCATTGTTGCCGACACTAGATATGTCGATCGGGAATATATTGACAAGGAAGAGCACAGAGACTACTTCCCACATGTGCATGAGAGCTTCACCGCATGTGGAGTTGCAGAGTTTGTTGGTCGAAACCGACAAAGATGGAATGATGAGATGATCATGCAGTCTATGCCACAAGACACTTCTATCCAGATGGCGAATTGTATGGATGATGAAGGCTTAGATTCTCTTCAACAGCTGAAGAGTGGAGAGCACTACTAAATGCTCCAAAGATCAAGAGATGATGATGTTGATGTCTATGGAATTCCAAAGAAAATCATGAGTCTATGAAAATATGTACAATGAGGTACCACCAAAGATGTAGAGATATGGAAGCTTGGCTCACAGTATCATCTTCAGCAGTGTCTCCCAACCACTAACACTATTCTCGAGGCACACTTTGATGCCTAAGTCGAGACCATCGCATGATAAGAGGCTATTCTATCAACATGCTGCATATTCTAGATCAAGGCACCTTTCAAGGTGATGGACCCGATAGTAGAGACTATCAAGAGGACAAAGAAGCAGACTGTAAGAGGTCATGTGGGTTTGCTCGCACATTCAGATGCTCATCAATGCCAAGTTTGGCACGGACACCTACTTGTTAGATAGACCCCACTTGCCACCGCAGCCGTAACATGAGGATAATGAAGTTGTGATGACAGAGGATGATCCCACATCTGCTGAAGGACAAGCTAAGTCCAAGTGCCAAACAAGCCAAAGCTGAGAAGGAAGCAAGAAGCAAGAAGAAAAACCCAAGAGCGCTGGAGAACAGCTTGAAGCTACCCAGAGGATTGAACTACCGCCAAAGATAGTGCGCCTCAGAGAGTCTTGAGAGGATAGTTGAAGACAAGTTCCATGCTCGATGTCAAGTCGATCAAGTGCAAGTCACCACAACAAGCTTGAGGCAGATATTGAGGAAGCCAAAAGGAGAAGGCAGAGCTCATGAAGGAGATGGAAGGTGATTTGGTCCAGATGACTATGAGCAGCCTCGCCAGTTCCCACAAGACCCAGATCGCTTGTTGCTCCAAAGGACAAACCCCTGGCTACTACATCAAGACCTCCCATGCCCACTGGCCCAGCCCAGCCTAGTGTCCACTCCTCCAGCTCCACAGACTTCAGCAGGCCTTTGCAGATGCAGCTATCTCCACTCCATCAACCTGCATGAGCCGCCAACAGAGTCCCTAGTGACGCTTAGCTCTATACCTTTCAACTTTTGGTAACTTGTTGCCAAAGGGGAGAAATTGTATAGATCATAGGACTTCGAGAGAGAGTGCTCGCTTTGCTCTTTCGCTTATGCGGTTTTCTTTGAGATACTTTTTGAGTTTTCCGAGACATTTCGTGTTTGATACTACGCTTGTTTCTACTTTGATGAGTGCTTGATCATACTATGCTTAATGTGTGCTTAATGCTTATCATATGCTATTTCATATCTTGTATGATCATTTACTCATGTCTTGGTGATTGGGTGCATGTTATTCATTCTTATCATTTTGTGCGCTTCCACCAAGATGTATGTGACATGGAAGAGTGACCCATGATCCTAATCGATTGTGCATTTGCATTCAAACGCAAATCTTAAATAATGCACAAATTTAGGGGAGCTCTTGCTTATCACATACTTCTCAAAGCTTATTTATATCATTCATTGATTATATCATTTGTCGAAGTTTTGATCTATATGTTGTCATCAATTACCAAAAAGGGGAGATTGAAAGTGCAACTAATCCCCGGTGGTTTTGGTAATTAATAACAACATATATATCATTGAACTAATTGTTTCTTGAGTATATTTCAAAAGTTCAATGATATGGGTATGGAAATGATCATGATGTGGACCCTCAAAATGCTAAGGAAAGCATTGGCAAAAGCTCAAGACTCCATTTTTGGTTTAGTGATCCATGATCACATTGAGTCCATAGGAAAGCCAATACTATTAAAAGGGATGAGGTTATGATGATGATCCTGTTGCTCAAAGTGCTTAGTGATCTATCTCCCAAACTATCAGCAATCTTTCATTCCAACATATACTCATAAGTAATCTCGGTCCCACCGATTCCATAAACTCACCACACCGAGATGAACCACCTCACCATATAGCCAAACCCTAGTAATTTCGGATTTTCCGATTCCAAACTCGGTCTCACCAAAACTAGTGTTGCCAACCTTCAGAATCCTTCAGAATCATATCGGTGTCACCGAGATGATAAAGTCGGTCCCACCGAGATTGGCAAACCCTAGTCTTTGGAAGAATCGGACTAACCGAGATTGTATTTTCGTCCCACTGAAATCCCAACGCTCACAAGATTTGAACTTTCGGTCTCACCGAGTTGTCAACTTCGGTCCGACCGAGATTGGTCAAATGTGTAACGGTTGGATTTTGTGTGAGGCTATAAATACCCTCCACCTCCTCTTCATTCGTGGAGAGAGCTATCGAAAGAACTACCACTCCTACCTTACATTTCTCGAGAAGAGAACTACCTACCCTTGTGTTGAGATCAAGTTGCTCCACTCCCACCATATGAAACTTGATTTCTAGCCTTCCCAAGTTGCTTTCCACTCAATCCTTTCTTCCACCACAGCCAAATCAAGAGGAGAGTTGAGTGTTGGGGAGATTATCATTTGAAGCACAAGAGCAAGGAGTTCATCATCACCAACCCCATCTATTACCTTTTGGAGGGTGGTGCCTCCTAGATTGGTTAGGTGTCGCTGGGAGCCTCCGCCAAGATGTGGAGTTGAACCAAGAAGTTTGTAAGGGCAAGGAGATCGCCACTGTGAAGATCTACCCCGAGTAAGGCTAGTCCTCCGTGGGCGAAGCCATGATGGCATAGACAAGGTTGCTTCTTCGTGGACCCTTCGTGGGTGGAGCCTCCGTGGACTCTCGCAGCTGCTACCCTCCGTGGGTTGAAGTCTCCATCAACGTGATTGACGATAGCACCACCTATCGGAACCACGAGAAAATCTCCGTGTTCCAAACTGCGCTTGCTCTTCTCCACCTCTATTTACTACATGTGCAATTTACTTTCCGCTGCCATAACTCTAGAATTGCATGTAGGGTGATACTTGACTTGGTCATCATTGTGAACTTGCTAAAACTTGTCCTAATCAAAAGGCTAAACTTTTAAATTGTCAAGTAGTCTAATCACCCCCTCTAGACATACTTCCGATCCTACACTATGCCAACACAAAATTAAATTGGAGGAAGGTGCCAAACCAAATAGAGATCCTCAATGACGATCAATCCTAAGATGAAAGAAGTGGTAAGAAATGAGATACTAAAGCCCTTGAGGTGGTATAATTTATCTCGCTGTCGATAGTGATTGGGTAAGCCCTCGACCATTGTGTTCCCAAAAGGGAGGTATTACTGCTGCTCCTAATGATAAAGATGAATTGATCCCGCAATGAATTATCACAGTTATAGGATGGTAATTGATTTCGTAAATTAAATAAGGCCATTAAGAAAGATCATTATTCTTTACCTTTATTGATCAAATGCTAGAAAGACTATCCAAACACACACATTTCGCTTAGATGGTTATTTTGGCTTCTCTCAACAATTGCCCTGCAGGATCAATCGAAAACTACTTTTACTTGTGAAAGTGCAACTAATCCCTCGGGTGGTTTTGGTAATTAATAACAACATATATATCATTGAACTAATCATTTCTTGAGAATATTTCAGAAAGTTCAAGGATATGGGTATGGCAATGACTGATGATATGGACCCTCAAAATGCTAAGGAAAACATTGGCAAAAGCTCAAGACTCCATTTTTGGTTTAGTGATCCAAGATCACATTGAGTCCATAGGAAAGCCAATACTATTAAAAGGGATGAGGTTATGATGATGATCCGTCGTTCAAGTGCTTAGTGATTTATCTCTCAAACTATCGCTAATCTTTCATTCCAACATAAACTCATAAGTAATCTCGGTCCCACCGATTCCAAACTCACCACACCGAGATGAACCACCTCACCATATACCCAAACCCTAAGAATCTCGGATTTTCCGATTCCAAACTCGGTCATTCCGAATTGGTGTTGCCAAGCTTCAGAACCTTCAGACTCAAATCGGTGTCACCGAGATGAGAAAGTCGGTCCCAACCGAAATTGGCAAACCCTAGACTTTGGAAGAATCGACTAACCGAGATTGTATTTTCGTCCCATCAAAATCCCAACGCTCACAAGATTTGAACTTTCGGTCTCACCGAGTTGTCAACTTCACCCGACCGAGATTGGTCAAATGTGTAACGGTTGGATTTTGTGTGGAGGCTATAAATACCCTCCACCTCCTCTTCATTCGCTGAGAGAGCCATCGTAAAGAACTACCACTCCTACCTTACATTTCGAGAAGAAAACTACCTACCCTTGTGTTGAGATCAAGTTGCTCCACCCTACCATATGAAACTTGATTTCTAGCCTTCCTAAGTTGCTTTCCACTCAATCCTCTTCCACCACAGCCAAATCAAGGAGGAGAGTTGAGTGTTGGGGAGATTATCATTTGAAGCACAAGAGCAAGGAGTTCATCATCACCAACCCCATCTATTACCTTTTGGAGGGTGGTGCCCAGATTGGTTAGGTGTCGCTGGGGAGCCTCCATGATGTGGAGTTGAACCAAGGAGTTTGTAAGGGCAAGGAGATCGCTTACTGTGAAGATCTACCTGAGTAAGGCTAGTCCTCCGTGGACGAGGCCATGATGGCATAGACAAGGTTGCTTCTTCGTGGACCCTTCGTGGGTGGAGCCTCCGTGACTCAAGGCACTGCTATCCTCCGTGGGTTGAAGTCTCCATCAACGTGATTGACGATAGCACCACCTATCGGAACCACGAGAAAAATCTCCGTGTTCCAACTTGCGCTTGCTCTTCTCCACCTCTCATTTACTATACGCTGCAATTTACTTTCCGCTGCCACAACTCTAGAATTGCATGTATAGGGTGATACTTGACTTGGTTATCATTGTGAACTTGCTAAGAAACTACTCCAATCAAAAGGCAAAACTTTTAAGTTGTCAAGTAGTCTAATCACCCCCTCTAGACATACTCCCGATCCTACAAGTGGTATCGTAGCTTTGGTCTCCATTGGATTGGTTTCATTGCATTGACTCCATAAGCTTGGTTTCACAACCTAGGAGAGTATGGCGCCTAGTGAGGGTAATTTCAGAGAGGTCCTTACTTTGATGGTTCAAACTTTGCTAGTTGGAAGCATAAAATGAAAATGCATATTCTTGGACATAACCCTCGCCAGATGGGGCATTATTTGTGTTGGCTTGCAAGGTGAGTTCTTCAAGAAGGAAAAGTTCCGGATCGCGGGTTACCGCAGATGGGTTATGATGTTACGTAACAATGCTCAAGCTTGTGACATTCTCTTCAATGCTTTGTGTCCCGAGGAGTTCAACAAGATCAGCCTTGAGAATGCAAAAGAGATTTGGGATACTTTGGTCGAAATGCACGAAGGTACCGAGTCCGTGAAGGAATCAAAGCTAGATGTTCTTCAAGGTCACTTTGACAAGTTCAAGATGAAGGAAGGTGAAGGAGTCGCTGAAATGTATTCTAGGCTTGCTCTCATCACCAATGAGATGGCAGGTTTAGGAAGCTTAAGAAATGATCGACCGATTCATCATCAAGAAGATTCTCGAGCTTTGGATGGAAAGTATGACACCGTGCACTTTGATCCAAATGATGCCAAACTACAAAGATCTCAAGCCATCAAGTCATTGTAAGAATTGTTGCTCATGAGATGACACTTAAAGATAAGGAAGAGCTTCACAACAAGTCAAGTGGTGCTACAAAGTGCAGCTTGAAGCTCCCACATCCTCAAGTGACAAGCTAGTTTCCAATGAAGAGATAAGCCTAATGGTGAAGAACTTCAACAAATTCTACAAGAGTAGAAGCAAGGAAAGAAGCTCAAAGTCTAGATCATATGATGAAAAGAGATCTTCTAGTCGTGGATCGAATCTGCATAATTGTGGAAGACCCGACACTACTCAAATGAGTGTTCGACTCCCCACAAGAGAAGAGAAGAATCTCCAAGAAGAAGAAGCTCAAGAGAAGAGTCATTTAAAAGAGAGAAGGAGTAGAGATGATCGTTATGAACGAAGATCCTCTCGGAGAAGCAAGGATTCGGAAGGAAAGACAAGTCATCAAGGAGCTACACAAGAAGAAAACATCAAGCTCATGTTGGTGAATGGGTTTCCTGGCCCGACCGATAATCACATCCGAAGAAGCTATCACTCCAACTCCGAATACAACCAAGATGAAGGTGTTGCTCTTCTTGCTTTAGTGTCCTCCAACTCCAACTCCTATGACATATTTGATTCACCAAATGAGGGAATTGGAAGATGCTTCATGGCAAAAGGCCCCAAGGTATCACATCCGAGTTTATTGACTTTGATAGTGATGAGGATGACTTGCTTGGTGAAGATGAGCTTTACATGATAAATCTAGTGAGCTTAGTAATGATGAACATGCTAGTAGTCTTTATAGTCGAGAAGAGTCGAATGACAATGCTATGAAGGAGATTGAGCGCCTAACTAAAGAACTAAATACTCTTAAGTTAGCTCATGAAACAACTCAAGAAGATCATAGAGAGCTCCTAAGATCTCATGAGAAGCTACGCTCGAGAAGCTCAATCTAGAGCAAGAACATGAGTTTCTAAAAGCTATCAATGACGATCTTCAAAGAAGAGTTCTTCATATCTTGCCAAACGACTTCTCTTGTCTAATTTCTTGCCACCTATCAAAACTAAGCATGACAAGCATAAGAAAATTCTTCATCTAGTAGTAACAATAATCATGCTAAATCAAATGTTGTTACTTCTAGTAATTCTCTTGATTCCACTAACAATGTTTCAAGCCAAGTTTCACTTGAGCAAGAAAATAGTCTATTGAAAGGGATTATAGAGAAAGGTGTCTACAAGAGTCTTGCCGAAGCAAGAGCTTTGAGGAAATTGTTCGCAAACAAGGAAGACACCGAAGAATCAAGGAATTGGTTTTGAGCGAAAGTTCAACGCCGAGGGTGTTGAATGGGAAGAAGGTCAATATCCCACTCCAAAGTTCGTCTCTCAAGAGGAGAAGTATGATCCTACTTCTTCCAATGAGGAACAAGCTCAAGATGACCTTCCACCACAAGACCACAAGCTAAAAGGCAAGGACAAGCTTCAAGAGGAGATTGATGCATCTATTGAAGCACCCAAGGCCATGGTCAAGTGGGTTCCCAAGGCAACTTCAAGTTCTACTCGACAAGCTCAACAACTACCCCAAGGATTCCCATCAAGATGATGTGGATCCCAAGAAGAACTAGAGAGTTCTTGAGGGTGACTCCGCCAACATACTTCACTCACATTCATTTTGGCAAGGACTTGTGCAATCAACTTCCACATCTTGCACTAGTTCATGGAGTCACAAACCTCATGATGGTAAGTCAAGGACAAGGTAATCATTGCTTTCATGGACATCATCTATTGTGTACTTCAATCTATGTCCATGGATATCCTTGTTTGTTCCTTTGGGACCAACCCATGTAGGTATTGAAAGTACCCGAATCCAAAGGATTGCTCCCAACTCTTGATGATCTTCATCGACATTGAGCATCCACATCTTCAACATCTACATGAAGTCTTCAATGACAACCCAAGGTTAGTTTGACCTTTAAAAGGGTTCTCACATCAAGGGGAGCTTTGTTAAAGAAATGAGTCAAAGCATCTTCTAATGATGTGAACACATCAATGCTTTATGGAAAAGTGGTAACCCCACTTGTGTTTAAACGATGAGTATGACCTATGATCAAATGTTCTCATTTGACTCCTAAGTCAATATACTCATATATAGATGACCTAGTCATCGCCAAATTGTGTGCTAGCTGTTAGTGTTTGGTTTGTGCATGTTTGACACATATTTCATTTGCTATCTTATTGTGTGAGCATGTTGGATGCATGATTTTATCCATTCGAGGACATCCATTTGTTGCTTTGGTCTTATGGTTTTCTTTCTTTTCACCAAATGGATGGACAAGAATGCCTAAGTTCCTCCCCTAGCTATCTATGCTTTCTTGTCTCAAACTCTATTCATGCTTATATCACAAACTTTGAACAAGACTTTTTTCGACAGATCGAAAGTGAGGAGCACTTGAGCCACCGATCCGCCAAAAGCCTAACTTCCAAACCTTCTAGTGCTTTCGTCAAACCGATATACTCAAATCTGATGCATCGACATCACTTGGATTGATCTAGGGTTTCACTCGTGAAACCGAAGTTTCAAATTTCGACTGATCAAGTGTGTAATCGCCGCAGCTAACATCTCGGTCCCACCGAAGCAAACTCGTCCCACCGACAAATCAAGGGTATATATACCCGAGGACGAGAGCTGCTGATTACTTCTTCAAACGCCTCGCCTCAAACCTTCGCCGCCGCCTTTGGTCTCCGGATCGCCTCGCTATTGCCTCAGGCGCCGCCGCTGGTCTCCATCGCCAACGGTCCTTCATCGCTGCCGCTGTCAGAGAGTGAAGCTCCACCGCATTGGGTGAGTTTCATCCTCTCGTGCTCCAACCGCTGATTCAATGCACGCTAGGCGTTGTCAAGTTTCTTGCCAAGATTGAGATCTCCCATCCAAATTGCTTAGGTCATAGAACAAAATTCGAGTGAAAATTTTAGGTTAGGTTTCCACGAACACATCTCGTGTGACCGATTCGACATTTTCGATCGACCGACGGCCTCGCCACAGATCGCACTTTTCGTGAAACCGAAGTTGTGCAAATCGGTAAGACCAAGTGAAGATTTAGTGAAACCCTAGTGGTCTCGGGCAGACTGAAACCCATTTCGTCCAACCGAAAGTGGTGTATGGTCTGTTTAGACACTTCGTTTCAATTCAATTTATAGACTCGGCCGACCGACATGTATTCTGTGAAAACCTAAAACTAAAGTTTGAACTCATTCTTTTGCAAAATCTTCCGCAGCTTGTGATAACTCTTCTATTCTCGCCTATACCTATTCTATTCACAAAGTTGTCACTATGTCCGATGGAAGGACAATGTAACAGGTCCGAGATGCCGCTTGAGATTCCAGAGGCAGCTACAAGTCCGTATAAGTTTTTCAGATGATGGAGAGAGAAGCACCAAGTGGATCGCCTGCAATGCTACTGGCCAGGAGGAAGAGGAATTTCGAGGAGGAGGATCAGACTTTGTTGCGGATGAGGAGATAACTTAAGCCAAAAGGCAAGTGGTTGCCAAGAGCTATCAAGGGCAACAAATAAAGAAAGGCACAAGCAAAGTGACAAAATCCTCGCAAAGAAGCTTAGCATGGAAGTAGAAACTCCAAAGAAGATCAAGAAACTTCCAAGAGGAAGAGGAAAGTTCATGAAGAAGCCGATGATGATGATTCTGATGAGGAAGCACCTCAGCCTCCTCGTAAGTGAAGTTGATGGAGATGCCATCGTAAGGTGAGCACCCACAAAAGCTAAGCAATCAGCTCCAAAGAAAGGCAGCCAAGCCAAACCAAATGCCAAGCCAAAGAAGACTGTGGAGGAACATACCGCTTCAGAGAAGAAGAAGGACAATGTGCCACCGCAGAATCGATGATGAGGCTCATGTTTTGCTCAAGCTCGCATGTAAACCGCCAGCCATAATGAAGCACATCCTCGAGCTGAAAATATGAAAGAGAGGAAGGATAAAGGTCTCAGCTATGGAGGCAAGTTGATCCATATGCCACCAGAGAAGAACAAAAAGCTGACTCAAGATTCCACACTAGAGAGCAACAAGACTTTTATGAGATGCTGTTCATGGACAAGAAGCCAATTGTTGTTTACACATCGATATGTAGATCGGGATTACATCGATGTGAAGAGCACAGAGACTACTTCCCACATGTGCATGAAAGCTTCACCGCCAGGGATTGCAGTGTTTGTAGGTCGGGTTAACCGCTTGGAATGACGAGATGATCATGCGCTTCTATGCCACCGCACACTTCTATCCAGATGGCGTAATTGTATGGATGATGTAGGGCGTAGATTCCATTCAACAGCTGAAGAATGGAGAGCATTGCTGAATGCACCGCCAAGGGAAGATGATGTTGATGTGTATGGCATTCCAAAGAAAAATCACGAGTCAATGAAGAACATGTACAATGAGGTAAAGGAGAAGGATGTAGAGATATGGAAGCTTGGTTCACCTATTATCTTCGTGTGTCTCCCAACCACTAACACCATTCTCGAGGCATACCTTGATGCCTAAGTCAGAGACCACCGCATGATAAGAGGGTACTCTATCAACATGCTGCACATTCTAGATCGTAAGACACCTTTAAGGTGATGGACCCGATAGTAGAGACTATCAAGAGGACAAAGCAGTACTGTAAGAGGTCGTGTGGGTTTGCTCCGCATATTCAGATGCTCATTAATGCCAAGTTTGGCACGGACACCTACCGTTGGATAGACCCCACTTGCCACCGCAGCCTCGAACACGAAGATAACGAGGTTGTGATGACCGAGGATGCTCCCACATCCGTAGAAGGACATGCTAAGTCCTGGTCGCCAAACAAGCTAAAGCCGAGAAGGAAGCAGAAGCAGAAGCCCAAGAGCTGCTGCGTAACAACTTTGAAGCCACTCGTGAGAATTGAGCTACGTCGCCAAAGATAGTGCGCCTCGTGAGAGCCTTGAGAGGATAGTTGAAGATAAGTTCCATGCTCCGACGCTGTCGATCAAGTGCGTGTCACCGCCAACAAGCTTGAGGCGGACATCGAGGAAGCTAAGAGGGAAAAGGCAGAGCTCATGAGAGAGATGGAAGGTGATATGGTCCAGATGACTATGAGCAGCCTGCCCAAAGGCTCCACAAAGCCCAGATCACCGCCATTCCAAAGGTCGCACCTGTGGCTACTACATCAAGACCTCCTACAGCTCCACTGGCCCAAAGACCACCAAGATCCACTCCTCCAGCTCCACAGACTTCAGCAGGCTGCAGATGCAGCTATCTCCACTCCATCGACGCAGAGCAGAGCCGCCAACAGAGTCCCGAGTGACGATTAGCTCTATACCTTTCTTTAACTTTTGGTAACTTGTTGCCAAAGGGGAGAAATTGTATAGATCATAGGGCTTCGAGAGAGAGTGCTCGCTTTTTTGCTCTTTTCGCTTGCGGTTTTCCTTGAGATACTTTTGAGTTCTTTGAGACATTTCGTGCTTGATACTACGCTTGTTTTCGATCTTGATGAGTGCTTGATCATACTATGGCTTAATGTGTGCTTGATGCTTATCATATTCCATTCATATCTTGTATGATCATTTACTCATGTCTTGGTGATTGGGTGCATGTTATTCATTCTTATCATTTTGTGCGCTTCCACCAAGATGTATGTGACATGGAAGAGTGACCCATGATCCTAATCGATTGTGCATTTGCATTCAAACGCAAATCTTAAATAATGCACAAATTTAGGGGAGCTCTTGCTTATCACATACTTCTCAAAGCTTATTTATGTTATTCATTGATTATATCATTTGTCGAAGTTTTGATCTATATGTTGTCATCAATTACCAAAAGGGGAGATTGAAAGTGCAACTAATCCTTGGGTGGTTTTGGTAATTAATAACAACATATATATCATTGAACTAATCATTTCTTGAGAATATTTCTTAAAGTTCAAAGGATATGGGTATGGCAATGACCGATGATGTGGACCCTCAAAATGCTAAGGAAAACATTGGCAAAAGCTCAAGACTCCATTTTTGGTTTAGTGATCCAAGATCACATTGAGTCCATAGGAAAGCCAATACTATTAAAAGGGATGAGGTTATGATGATGATCCGCTGCTCTAAGTGCTTAGTGATTTATCTCTCAAACTATCGCAATCTTTCATTCCAACATAAACTCATAAGTAATCTCGGTCCCACCGATTCCAAACTCAGTCACACCGAGATGAACCACCTCACCATATACCCAAACCCTAAGAATCTCGATTTTCCGATTCCAAACTCGGTCATTCCGAATTGGTGTTGCAAGCTTCAGAATCTTTCAGACTCAAATCGGTGTCACCGAGATGAGAAAGTCGGTCCCACCGAAATTGGCAAACCCTAGACTTTGGAAGAATCGGACTAACCGAGATTGTATTTTCGGTCCCATCGAAATCCCAACGCTCACAAGATTTGAACTTTCGGTCTCACCGAGTTGTCAACTTCGGTCCGACCGAGATTGGTCAAATGTGTAACGGTTGATTTTGTGGAGGCTATAAAACACCCTCCACCTCCTCTTCATTCGAGAGAGCCATCGTAAAGAACTACCACCCTACCTTACATTTCGAGAAGAAAACTACCTACCCTTGTGTTGAGATCAAGTTGCTCCACTCCTACCATATGAAACTTGATTTCTAGCCTTCCAAGTTGCTTTCCACTCAATCCCTCTTCCACCACAGCCAAATCAAGGAGGAGAGTTGAGGTTGGGGAGATTATCATTTGAAGCACAAGAGCAAGGAGTTCATCATCACCAACCCCATCTATTACCTTTTGGAGGGTGGTGCCTCCTAGATTGGTTAGGTGTCGCTGGGAGCCTGGCCATGATGTGGAGTTGAACCAAGGAGTTTGTAAGGGCAAGGAGATCGCTTACTTCGTGAAGATCTACCCGAGTAAGGCTAGTCCTCCGTGGACGAGGCCATGATGGCATAGACAAGGTTGCTTCTTCGTGGACCCTTCGTGGGTGGAGCCTCCGTGGACTCAAGGCAATGCTATTCTCCGTGGGTTGAAGTCTCCATCAACGTGGATTGACGATAGCACCACCTATCGGAACCACGAGAAAAATCTCCTGTTCCAACTTATGCTTGCTCTTCTCCACCTCTCATTTACTATACGTGCAATTTACTTTCCGCTGCCACAACTCTAGAATTGCATGTATAGGTGATACTTGACTTGGTTATCATTGTGAACTTGCTAAGAAACTACTCCAATCAAAAGGCAAAACTTTTGTTGTCAAGTAGTCTAATCACCCCCTCTAGACATACTTCCGATCCTACAACTTTCCCTTTCTAAGATTTTTGCTTATAGACGAATGCCTTTTGGTTTATGTAATGCACCCGCTACCTTTCAAAGATGTATGATGGCTATATTCTCCGACTTTTGTGAAAAGATTTGTGAGGTATTCATGGATGATTTCTCCGCTTTTGGATCCTCTTTGATGATTGCTTGAGCAACCTTGATCGAAGTTTTTGCAGTAGATATGAAGACACTAGTCTCAGATCAATTGGGAAAAGTGCCACTTTATGGTTAATGAAGACATTGTCTTGGGGCATAAGATTTCCAAGAGAGGTATTGAAGTTGATAAAGCTAAAGTTGATGCTATTGAAAGATGCCATGTCCCAAGGACATAAAAGGTATAAGAAGTTTCTGGTCATGCCGGTTTTTATAGGAGGTTCATTAAGGACTTTTATAAAATCTCTAGGCCTCGATTAATTTATTGCAAAAAGATATTCCTTTTGTCTTTGATGATGATTGTGTAGAAGTATTTGAAATACTTAAGAAAGCTTTGATCATCGCACCTATTTTTCAGCCACGTGATTGGAATTTACCTTTGAAATTATGTGATGCTAGTGATTATGTCAGATGTGCTGTTCTAGGGCAATGAGTTGATAAGAAATTGAATGTTATCCAAGATGCTAGTAAGACTCTTGATACCGCCTAGAAATTATGCTACTACTGAAAAGAGTTTTTAGCAAATGATTTGCATGTGATAAGTTTAGACCTTACATTGTTGATTCCAAAGTTACTATTCACATCGATCATGCTGCTATTAAATATCTTATGGAAAAGAAATATGCTAAGCCTAGACTCATTAGATGGGTTCTCTTGCTCCAAGAATTTGATTTGCATATTATTGCTCGAAGGGAGCTGAGAACCCGCTGCTGCATAACTTGTCTAGGTTAGAGAATGTTCTGATGACCCACTACCTATTGATGATAGCTTTCCGATGAACAATTAGTGGTCGTTAATGCTTCTCAGATCGCTTCCCCGGTATGCCGATTATGCTAATTACATTGTTGCTAAATTTATACCACCTAGTTTCACATACCAGCAAAAGAAAAGTTCTTTATGATTTAAGACATTACTCGGGATGACCCACACCTTTACAAAGAAGGAGTAGATGGTGTTATTAGACGCCAGTACCGAGTATGAACAGAATGATCCTACGCAAGTGTCACTCAATCATATGGAGGACACCACGCTAGAGATAGAACTGCACATAAGGTATTGCAATCCGTTTTATTGGCCTACTCTCTTCAAAGATGCTCGTAAGTTTATCTTGTCTTGTGATGAATGCCAAAGAACTGTAATATTAGTAGACGCCAAGAAATGCCTATGAATTATTCTCTTGTTATTGAACCATTTGATGTTTGGGGCTTTGATTACATGGGACCTTTTCCTGCCTCTAATGGTTACACATATTTTAGTTGTTGTTGATTACGCTACTAAGTGGATAGAAGCTATTCCAACTAGTAGTGCTGATCATAACACCTCTATTAAGATGCTTAAAGAAGTTATTTTCCGAGGTTTGGAGTCCCTAGATATCTTATGACCGATGGTGGTTCACATTTTATTCATGGTGCTTTTCAGAAGATGCTTGCTAAGTATGATCTTAATCATAGAATCGATCTCCTATCACCCACAGCCTAGTGGTCAAGTAGAGTTGAGAAATAGAGAGCTCAAATTAATTTTGCAAATGACCGTGAATAGATCTAGAAAGAATTGGTCCAAAACTTGATGATGCATTATGGGCCTATAGAACTGCATATAAAAATCCTATGGGTATGTCTCCAGATAAGATGGTTTATGGAAAATGTTAGGAACATAGTAATTTCAAAAAATCTACGCATTACACGCTAAGATCATGGTGATGCATAGCAACGAGAGGGAGAGTATTATCCACGCACTGTGAGACCGTAAGCGGAAGCGCTATGACAACGCTGTTGATGTAGTCGCACGCCTTCACGATCCAACCGATCCAAGTACCGAACGCACGGCACCTCCGAAGTTCAAGACACGCTCAGCTCGATGACGCATCCCCGGACTCCGATCCAAAGAAAGTGTCGGGATAAGTTCCACAAGACGATGGCGTGGTGACGATGATGATGTTCTATCGGCTGCAGGCTTCGCCTAAACTCCGCGACGATATGACCGAGGTGGAATATGGTGGAGGGGCACCGCGACACGGCTAAGGAACGATCTTGAAGATCAATTGTGTGTTCTAGGGCGCCCCCGCCTCAGAGATATAAAGGAGCAAGGTGCGGCTGCCCTAGGAGGAGGCGCCGAGGAGTCCTACTCCCACCGGGAGTAGGACTCCCCTTCCCTAGTTGGATTAGGACTTGGGGAAGGAAGAGAGGGGAAAGGAAGGGGGACGCCTCCTGTCCAATTGACTTGGGGGGCTGCTGCCCCTAGGCCTCCTCTCCTCTTCCTCCACTAGGCCCAAGAAGGCCCACTAGGTCACACGGGGTTCCAGAACCTCCTGCATCTAGAAATGCCGATTTCACCCGAACACTTCCGATGTCCAAACATAGGCTTCCAATATATCAATCTTTATGTCTAGACCATTTCGAGACTCCTCGCCATGTCTCGTGATCACATCCTAGACTCAACAAACTTCGTACATCAAAACTTATAAACTCATAATAAAACTTTCATCGTAATATTGTTGCTATGACTCTACTGGTTCGAGAACTATGTAGACATGACCTAGAACTATTCTCGGTCAATAACCAATAGCGGAACCTGGATGCTCATATTGGCTCCTACATATTCTACTTAAGATCTTTATCGGTCAAACCGCATAACAACATACGTTGTTCCTTTGTCATCCAGATGTTACTTCGCCCGAGATTCGATCACAAGATCCAATACCTAGTTCAATATCGCTATCGCAAGTCTCTTTACTCGCTACGTAATGCATCATTCCAGAATTAACTTATTAGCTACATTGCTTGCAAGGCTTATTGTGATGTGCATTACCGAGAGGGCCCAGAGATACCTCTCCGACAATCGGAGTGACAAAACTAATCTCAAATACGCCAACCCAACATGTACCTTTGAGACACCAGTAGTACCCTTTATAATCACCCAGTTACGCAGTGACGCTTGGTAGCAGCCAAAGTGTTCCTCCAAGAACGGAGTTGCATAATCTCATAGTTACAGAACATGTATAAGTCATGAAGAAAGCAATAGCAATATACTAAACGATCAAGTGCTAGGCTAACGGAATGGGTCATGTCAATCACGCCATTCTCCTAATGATGTGATCCCGCTAATCAAATGACAACACATGTCTATGGTTTGGAAACATAACCATCTTTGATTAATGAGCTAGTCAAGTAGAGGCATACTAGTGACGTTATGTTTGTCTATGTATTCACACATATATTATGTTTCCGGTTAATATAATTCTAGCATGAATAATAAACATTTATCATGAAATGAGGAAATAAATAATAACTTTATTATTGCCTCTAGGGCATATTTCCTTCAATCTCCCCCTTGCACTAGAGTCAATAATCTAGATTACACAGTAATGATTCTAACACCCATGGAGTCTTGGTGTTGATCATGTTTTGCTCGCGGAAGAGGCTTAGTCAATGGGTCTGCAACATTTAGATCCATATGTATCTTACAAATCTCTATGTCTCCCACCTGGACTTGGTCCCGGATGAAATTGAAGCGTCTCTTGATGTGCTTGGTCCTCTTGTGAAATCTGGATTCCTTGCCAAGGCAATTGCACCACTATTGTCACGAAGATCTTCATTGGTCCCGATGCACTAGGTCCCACACCCAGATCGAAATGAACTCCTTCATCCGCATTCCTTCATTTGTCGCTCAAGCAGCTATGTACTCCGCTTCACATGTAGATCCCGCCACGACGCTTTGTTTAGATTTGCACCAACTTACAGCCCACCGCTTAATAAAAACACGATCCGGGTTTGCGATTTAGAATCGTCTCGATCGTGTCAAAGCTTGCATCGACGTAACCATTTACGACTCAGCTCTTTGTCACCTCCATATACGAGAAACATATCCTTAGTCCTTTTCTCGTATTTTCAGATGTTCTGATCCGCTGTCCAAAGGATCCACCCTGGTTACTTTGGTCCCTTCTTGCCAAGCTTATTGCTAAGCACACGCCGTGTCCTGTACACAAGATTGCATACATGATAGAGCCTATGGTCAAGCATTGGGAACATCTTTCATTTTCTCTCTATCTTCGGTCAGTGGTCGCATTGAGTCTCGACTCAACTTCACACCTTGTAGTAGTGCAAGAACCCTTTCTTTGCTCGATCCATTTTGAAATTTTTCAAAACTTTATCAAGGTATGTGCTTTGTGAAAGTCTATTAAGCGCCTTGATTTATCTCTATAAATCTTGATGCCCAATATATAAGCAGCTTCACCAAGGTCTTTAATAGAAAAATATTATTCAAGTATCCCTTTATGCTATCCAGAAATTTTATATCATTTCCAATTAATAATATGTCATCTACATATAATATCGTAAATGCTACAGTAGCTCCCACTCACTTTCTTGTAAATACAAAGCTCCAAAAGTCTCAGATAAAACCATATGCTTTGATCACACTATCAAAGCATTTATTCCAACTCCGAGATGCTTGCACCAGTCCATAAATGGATCGCTGGAGCTTGCACACTTTGTTAGCACCTTTTGATCAACAAAACCTTCCTCGCTACATCATATACAACTCTTCTTCCGTAAATCCATTCAAGAATGCGCTTTGACATCCATTTGCCAAATTTCATAATCATAAAATGCAGCAATTGCTAACATGATTCGGACAGACTTCAAAGATCGCCACGGGTGAGAAAGTCTCATCGTAGTTCACCCCTTGAACTTGTCGAAACCTTTCGCAACAAGTCGAGCTTTATAGATGCTTATATTACCATCAGCCGTTAGTCTTCTTCTTAAAGATCCATTTATTCTCAATGGCTTGCCGATCATCGGTAAGTCAACCAAAGTCCATACTTTGTTCTCATACATGGATCCCATCTTAGATTTCATGGCCTCTAGCCATTTTGCGTAATCTGGGCTCATCATCGCCTCCTCATAGTTCGAGGTTCATCATGGTCAAGTAACATGACTTCCAGAATAGGATTGCCGCACTACTCTGCACGGATCTTACTCGTAGACCCACGAGGTTCAAGAGAAACTTGATCTCAAGTTTCATGATCAATATCATTAGCTTCCTCACTAATTGGTGTAGTTGTCACAGAACCTGTTCTGTGATGAACTACTCTCCAATAAGGGAGCAGTACAGCATTCCTCATCAAGTTATACTTTCCTCCCACTCACTTCTTTCGAGAGAAACTTCTTCTAGAAAGGATCCGAATTTAGCAACGAAAATCTTGCCTCAGATTCTGTGATAGAAGGTGTACCCAACAATTTCTCTTGGGTATCCTATGAAGACACATTCGATTTGGGTTCGAGCTTATCCGTTGAAGTTTCTTAACATAAGCATCGCAGCCCCAAACTTTAAGGACCGACAACTTTGGTTTCTTGCCAAACCACAGTTCATGAGGTGTCGCCTCAACGGCTTTTGATGGTGCCCTATTTAACGTGAATGCATCCGCTCTAAAGCATAACCCCAAAACGATAGTGGTAAATCAAGAAGAGACATCATAGATCGCACCATATCTAGTAAAGCACGACATTTACATTCGACACACCATTTCGCTGGGTGTTCCGTATGAGTTGCGTAAACTATTCCGCATTGTGTCAAATGTAAACCAAACTCAGAACTCAAATATTCTCTCCACGATCGATCAGAGAAATTTTATTTTCTTGTTACGATGATTTTCCACTTCACTCTGAAATTCTTTGAACTTTTCAAATGTTTCAGCACTTGTGTTTCATTAAATAGATATACCCATATCTCGCTCAAATCATATGTGAAGGTGAGAAAAGCGATACTCGCCATGAAGCCTCAACATTCATTGGACCACAAACATCAAGATGTATGATTTCCAACAAATCAGCTTGCTCACCCATAGTTCCGAGAACGGCGCTTTAGTCATCTTGCCCATGAGGCACGGTTCGCAAGTACCAAGTGATTCATAATCAAGATTCCAAAAGCCCATCAAGATGGAGTTTCTTCATGCGCTTATAACCGATATGACCTAAACGGCAAGTACACAAATAAATTGCACTATCATTATCAACTCGCATCTTTTGGTTTCAACACTATGAATATTGTATCACTACTATCGAGATTCAATAAAAATAGACCACTCTTCAAGGGTGCATGACCATAAAAGATATTACTCATATAAATAGAACAACCATTATTCTCTCGACTTAAATGAATAACCGCCTCGCATCAAACAAGATCCAGATATAATGTTCATGCTCAACGCCGCACCAAATAACAATTATTTAGGTCTAAAACTAATCCCGATGGTAGATGTAGAGGTAGCGTCGAACACCATCACATCGACTTTGGAACCATTTCCCACGCCGCATCGCCACCTCGCCCCTTAGCCAATCTTTTGCTTAATCAGAAGTTGTTGGGAACGAGTAATTTCAAAAATTTCCTACGCACACGCAAGATCATGGTGATGACATAGCAACGAGGGGAGAGTGTTGTCTACGCACTTCGTGATCAAGCGAAGCGCTGACACAGCGAGTGGAAGTAGTCGACGCCTTCCCGGTTCAACCGATCCAAGCACCGCTATTCGCACCTCCGAAGTTCTTGACACACGTGACAGCTCGATGACGCACCCGATCTCCAATCCAAGAGAGGCTCCGAGGGGAGTTCCACAAAGACGACGGCGCAGGACTATCTTGATGTTCTCCTCGTCGTAGGCTTCAGAACGCCTCGATGCGCTATATCTCCCACGGTCGAAAGCACGACTTAGAGGCATAACCGCATTGAAAGCAATGTCGCAAATGAGGTAATCTTCACACAACCCAAGTAATACATAAGGAAAAAGATACATAGTTGGGTTACAATCGCCACTTCACACAATTACATGAATAAAGCATTACATCATCCAGATATAATCAAGGTCCCACTACGGAACCAAAATAAAAAAGAACCCCAAATGCATAAACGGTCCCCGACGACCCTAACCGGGCTCCACTATCGATCAACTAGAACGTAAACAACACAAAGGGCAAGATCTTCATCGAGCTCCTCCTTGAGCTTGGCTGCGCCACCGCCGTAACATAGGCACCTGCAAACCGGTTTTGAAGTATCCGTGAGCCACGAGGACTCACAATCTCACACCCATGAGATCAAGACTATTTAAGCTTATGGTTAAGGTAAAGGCATGAGGTGGAGCTGCAAGCAGTTTAATCAGCATATATTGGAGGCTAACATACGCAAATGGGAGCGAGAAGAGAAGGCAAAGCACGGCCGCCAAAAGTATGATCAAGAAGTGATCCTATAGCAACCGCTGGCCAAGCATAACTCCAACACCGTGTTCACTTCTCACTCACGAAAGAGACCATCACGTAACACACACGGTTGATGTATTTTAATTAAGGTCAACTTCAGTTTTCTACAACCGACATTAACAAATTCCCATCTCGCCACATAACCGCAAGCACGGCTCGAAAGTTTATACCCCGCAGGGTGTCCTAACTTAGCCCATGACAAGCTCTCGCGATCATCGGCTGAATAGACCTTCACCCGAGACATCTGATCGCTCTGATCCCAGACATCAAGACATTTCGACAATGGTAAACAAGACCAAAGAAACCTCCCTTGCTGCCGACATCCCGATAGTAGCCACAGATCTCGCCCTCGTGCCACGACCGTGATGAGCACTACGCACAACCAGAACCAGCCCTCAAGTTTCCCGAGGTATGCGCGCAAGTGGTTTCAGTTTGGACCAACACTTAGACAAGCATTGGCCCGGGGCTAAATAAAGATGACCTCGAGAGAGCGACTCCAAGGGAAAAAGTAGGTGGTGGTGAGGCAAATGGTAAAAGGCAATGTTGGGCCTTGCTGGACAAGTTTTATTCAAAGGTAACCGTCAGGTCCTATAAATCACCCGACCGCTGTTAGGGACGCAAAATCCGGGAACATAACACCTAGATGACTTGAAACTAGGCTGCAAGAGAGTGGAACAAAACACTGTGCATAAGGCCGAGCCTTCCACCCTTTACCAAGTATATAGATGCATTAATAATATAAGAGATATTGTGATATCCCAACATAAACCCTGCCCACCATGGAGAAATCTTCAACTTCACACGCAACTAGCAACGCTTATAAGAGGGCCGAAAGCAAAGCTGAACATAGCCAAACAACGGTTTGCATAGGAAAAGGTGTCAAAGGTTAGGGGTTTGACATGGCAATTTGGGAGGCCGACAAGCAAATGGTAGGCATCAGAAAGCAATCGGCATAGCAAAAGAGCGAGCAAACTAGCATAGCAAAGATAGTAGTGATTTCGAGGGTATGGTCATCTTCGCTCGCAAGGTTCTCAGAGTTGTCGAAGACTTGATCCTCGTGAGGTTTCAACAGGTCCTCGCTCACGCACTCGCCTCCTACCTACCCAAAGCAAGAACACAAGCAACGGAACCACAATCAAACAAGGAACAATGCACAAGCAATATGATGCAATACATGACATGCGAAGATGTAGATGATGCAATGCATATGTATGTCCGGAAGGAAAATGATGAACCGGCATCAACTTGGCAAACCAAGTATGCCGCTGGAAAGATGAGATGATTTTGGTTGAAATCGATATAAAGATCAATTGAATCGGATGCACGGGTTTGTAAATGACAAGCAAAACAAGAATGACGAAATCACATATCACAGCCCGATGCTACTTAGCACGCAACACAAAACTATGCTACAAACACCCCAACATAAAAACAAAGCATATGACAACGAACTACTGAGATGCTTAACAAAGAGGAACACTGAGCTACGGCTAAATCACATCATAACATGTTCAAACAAGCATGGAGAAAGTGCTCAAAATATCAAAGTTCACGCACTTAGTGAAAATACTAACATACCAGAATTAACATCGTGAAGGCATGTTTAGAGCAAGCAAACAACATGCTACGTGAACTTATAATAGCAAGGCAAGGCATGACATGATTCTACTCAAAGCATATATCAATAGTCCTCATCTGACCATAAGCCAAAAAGGACTCTAAGAAATGATGGCACCCATGTAAACATAGCAAGTTTTATTACAGATTTTATGCTGGAAAATATCAGACATGGCCAAAACAGATTCAACATGGCATGTTCGTGAGCTCGATGCACTCACTACCGAGCATCTCATGATAAACTAAGCATACACCCATCAAGAAGACATGGCATATGAGCTATACATGGCAAGAACAACCTCATAGCATACACGGATCAACTACAACAACCTCGTGAAAATTGAATCTCATGCAAACAAGTCTGCCAGAAACATTTTCAAGCAAAAGTAGAGCATGAAAATGACATGCTAGACTACTCCATAAATGCCAACAAAGGCATGGATGGATAGAGCACATCCATATGTCCAAAACACCTTACTGGTCATGCTCAAAAGGGCATAGATCTCTCTCGTAATAACATGAACATATGGCATAAAATTATCTGCAGGACAAGACTTAGTGAAATCACTAAGTTCCTCAAATCAGCAACATCATCATCCCTACTTTGCATGTTTGTTCTAGTCAACACATAGCTCACAAAAATATATGGCAAACACCCCTGAAATATGGCATGGCAATGTTCAACATTCATGTAGAGCCTATACTCATAGGATGCATACATAAATCATGGCAAAATGACAAAGAGCTCGAAATGATAAGATTCTAACTAACGATCCAAGCCCTTCCAACAGCATTTAGGGCATCAAGATGAGCTCAAATGCAAATGACGCCATGGAATGAAATGATGTACTGCCGAGGCTAACAATTTGACATACTATACGCGCAAAACGGAGCTACCGATGCAGAGATGTGATGCAATGAAAATGCATGAAATGATAGAATTCGGACTTAGCAAAAATCGGGCTACCTCAGATTTGCACGGAAAACAAAGTATGATCCGGATCGGGTCGACCGGATCGACTCGAGGAGGCGGGCGGCGAGCCTCATGACCGAGTCGCTGGGCACATATGGGACACGGCGCAGCGCGAGGGCGGCGGGCCACGGCGTGAAGCTGCTGGGCGGATTAAGACAGGCCCCGTGAGGCGCGGATGAAGCAACGGCGAAGCGGTGCTGTATGCGCGCGCCATGGCCCACTTGGGCGGCGGACGGACAAGACCAAGGCGGAAGGCCGGCGAGGCGCCAGGCGCCGAGACGGGCCGGCGACGGAGGAGAGGGCGACGCAGGCGAGGCGGCACTACGGGCATACGGCAAGGCGGCGGCGGCACGGGCGGCGGTAAGTGAGCGGAGACGATCAAGGAGAAGCGTGACGGTCAGCGGCGGCGGGCAAGGCGTCATCATGGCTCAAGCCTCTGCCCGGGCAATGCGGCCAAGGAGAGAGAGACGCGGCGCATTACGTGCAGTGCTTGCACCGTCGGCGGGCGCGACGGGTGACGTGGGCGCCTGTGATTGGTCGTGGTGAGGTGGCGGTTGACGGTCCGGGCCGGGTGGGATACGCCCGCGCAAGCGGAGGGAAAATTAGGGTTTGGATCATGGGAATTTCGGGAGGGACACATATTTATAGGTAGAGGAGCCAGAGAGTCCAAATGAGGTGCGGTGGCTACCACACGATCGTGATCGAATCGACGAGAGCATGGAGAGGAGTTTTGTGGGTTTTAAATAACTTTGAAGGAGTGTTGGGCTGCAACAAAAGAGGGCTTTCATGGTTACCCTAAGCACCGTGGAGTACCAAACGAGCTCCAAATGGAAATTTAAACTTGACAAAGCGGTTCATCGGTGCATATACCAAGGTCATGGCAAACCTCGCCATTCCGAGAAAGTTTAATACCCGCATACCTAAAAGAGGGAAGAAGGAACACCGAGACATAGGGAGCGCCGGATTGCAAAACTATGACAACGGGAAAATGCTCGGATGCATGAGATGAATATGTATGCAAATGAAATGCACATGATGACATGATAAAATGCAAATGATGACATGGCAAAGTGCCACACGCAAGCAAATGACATGGCAACGACGGTAAATAATCATGGACACTGGCGATCGGATCCGGGTGTTACATTTTCCATTTAAGCACCGCTACAATATGATCGAGGTGTAATATCGTGGAGGGGCACCGACACGGCTAAGGAACCATCAATGATCAACTTGTGTTTTAGGGTGCCCCCTCACCTCGTGATATAAAGGAGTAGGGATGAGGAGGCCGCCCAAGGGGCGCGCCGATAGGGAGGGGGAAACCTACCCAAGTAGGTTTCTCTTTCCTTATCTTATTTGGAGGGGAAGGAAGGAGTACTAGTATTAGGAAGTAGTACTAGTAGTAGGAAAGGAAGAGGGGAAGGAGAAGAGGGGCCGCCCCTCCCCAATTCGATAGCCTCGTCCTTCTCCTTTCCTTCCTACATGGGCCCAATAAGGCCCATATTCTCTTGGGTTCCAGAATCTGAGCTCCAAACTCTTCCTAACCTTTCGTGTCCAAATATATCCGCCCAATATATCAATCTTTATGTTCGACTCATTTCGAGACTCCTCGTCATGTCCGTGATCACATCCGGACTCAACAAACTTCGGTACATCAAAATACATAAACTCATAATATAACCGCCATCGAAACCTAAGTTATGCGGGCCTTCACTTGTTCGAGAATGATGTAGACATGACCGAGACATGTTCTGGGTCAATAACCAATAGCGGACCTGATGCCCATATTGGTTCCTACATATTCTATTTAAGATCTTTATCTGGTCAAACCGAAGATAACAAGATAACGTTGTTCCCTTTGTCATCAGATAGTATTTGGTTCGAGATTTGATCGCCTTGTATCCAATACCTAGTTCAATCTCGCTATCGCAAGTCTCTTTACTTCGCCTGCAATACGCCATCTCATAACTAACTCATTAGTTACATGTTTGCAAGGCTTAGGTGATGAGTATTACCGAGAGGGCCCAGTAGATACCTCTTCGGACAATCGGAGTGACAAACCTTAATCTCTAATTATGCTAACTCAACATGTACCTTCTAAACACCGTAGTACCCTTTATAATCAACCAAAGCTACGCCAGACGCTTGGTAGTACCCAAAGTGTTCTTCCCAGAACGGAGTTACACAATTCTCATAGTTACAGTGAACATGTATAAGTCATGAAGGAAGCAATAGCGTAATACTAAACAATCAAGTGCTAAGTTAACTGGATGGGTCATGTCAATCACATCATTCTCCTAATGATGTGATCTCATTAATCAAATGAAAACACATGTCTATGGTTAGGAAACATAACCATCTTTGATTAATGAGCTAGTCAAGTAGAGGCATACTAGTGACTATATGTTTGTTCATGTATTCACACATGTATCATGTTTCCTGCATCACAATTCTAGCATGAATAATAAACATTTATCATGATATGAGGAAATAAATAATAACTTTATTATTGCCTCTAGGGCATATTTCCTTCAGCCTCCCACTGCACTAGAGTCAATAATCTAGATTACACAAGAATGATTCTAACACCCATGGAGTCTTGGTGTTCGATCATGTTTTGCTCGTGAGAGAGGCTTAGTCAACGGTCTCCGCAACATTCAGATCCGTATGTATCTCTTGCAAATCTCAATGTCTCCCACTTGACTTGGTCCCGAATGGAATTGAAGCATCTCTTGATGTGCTTGGTCCTCTTGTGAAATCTGGATTCCTTTTGCCAAGGCAATTGCACCAAGATTGTCACAGTAAGATCTTCATTGGTCCCGATGCACTAGGTATGACACCCAGATCGGAAATGAACTCCTTCATCCGCATTCCTTCATTTGCAGCTCAAAGCGGCTATGTACTCCGCTTCACATGTAGATCCCGCCACGACGCTTTGTTTTGAACTCGCACTAACTTACAGCTCCACCGCTTAATATAAACACGATCCGGTTTATGTATTTAGAATCGCTCGGATCGCTGTCAAAGCTTGCATCGACGTAACCATTTACGACTCAGCTCTTTGTCACCTCCATATACGAGAAACATATCCTTAGTCCTTTCGTATTTCTCATGATTCTCGACCGTCCAGCCGATCCACTCTCGATTACTTTGGTACCACCTGCCAAGCTTATTGCTACATAACGTGTCTGATACACAAGATTGCATACATGATAGAGCCATATGGTCAAGCATAGGAACATCTTTCATTTTCTCTATCTTCTCATTGTGGTCGGGCATTGAGTCCGACTCAACTTCACACCTTTAAGCAATGTGCAAGAACTTTCTTTCGCTCGATCCATTTTGAACTTTTTTCAAAATTTTGTCAAGGTATGTACTTTAGAAAGTCCTATTGTGCCTTGATCTATCTCTATAGATCTTGATGCCCAATATGTAAGCAGCCTTCACCGAGGTCTTTCATTGAAAAACTTTTATTCAAGTATCCCTTTATGCTATCCAGAAATTTATATCATTTCCAATTAATAATATGTCATCTACATATAAAACTAGAAATGCTACAGAGCTCCCACTCACTTTCTTGTAAATACAAAGCTTCTCCAAAAGTCCAGATAAAACCATATGCTTTGATCACAATATCAAAGCTGCTTATTCCAACTCCGAGATGCTTGCACCAATCCATAAATGGATCATTGAGCTTGCATACACTTTGTTAGCACCTTTGGATCAACAAAACCTTCCGTTGCATCATATACAACTCTTCTTCTAGAAATCCATTCAAGAATGCAATCTTGACATCCATTTGCCAAATTTCATAATCATGAAATGCATGGCAATAGCCAACATGATTCTGGATTGCACTTAAGCATCGCCATGGGGTGAGAAAGTCTCATCGTAGTCAACCCCTTGAACTTGTCGAGAACCTTTTGCAACAAGTCGAGCTTTGTAGACAAGAATATTACCATCGCCAGCCTCTTCTTAAAGATCCATTTATTCTCAATGGCTTGCCGATCATCGGGCAAGTCAACCAAAGTCCATACTTTGTTTTCATACATGGATCCTATCTCAGATTTCATGGCTTCTAGCCATTTTATGAATCTGGGCTCATCATCGCTCCTCATAGTTCGTGAGGTTCATCATGGTCATAACATGACTTCCGTAATAGGATTTCCGCACTCACTGTGCGGATCTTACTCCCCGTAGACCCACGAGGTTTAGTAGAAACTTGATCCAAGTTTCATGATCAATATCATTTGCTTCTCACTAATTGGTGTAGTTATCACAGAACCGGTTCTTGTGATGAACTACTTTCCAATAAGGGAGCAGTATAGTTACTCATCAAGTTCTACTTTCCTCCCACTCACTTCTTTCGAGAGAAACTCTTCTCTAGAAAGGATCCACTTAGCAACGAATGTCTTGCCTCGATCTCGTGATAGAAGGTGTACCCAATAGTCTCTTTTGGGTATCCTATGAAGACACATTCGATTTAGGTTCGAGCTTATCCGGTGAAGTTTCTTCACATAAGCATCGCAGTCCCAAACTTTAAGAAACGACAACTTTGATTTTTGCCAAACCATAGTTCATAAGGTGTCGCCTCAACGGATTTTGATTGTGCCCTATTTAACGTGAATGCGGCCGCCTCTAAAGCATAACCCCAAAACGATAGCGGTAAATCAGAAGAGACATCATAGATCGCACCATATCTAGTAAAATACGACATTTACGCTCGACACACCATTTCTTTGTGGTGTTCCTATGTATGAGTTGCTAAACTATTCCACATTGTTTCAAATGTAAACCAAACTCAGAACTCAAATATTCTCCTCCATCGCATCGATCAGAAACTTTATTTTCTTGTTACGATGATTTTCTACTTCACTCCGAAATTCTTTGAACTTTTCAAATGTTTCGCACTTGTGCTTCATCAAGTAGATATACCCATATTCGTCAAATCATCTGTGAAGGTGAGAAAATAACGATATCCGCCACGCAGCCTCAACATTCATCGACCACATACATCAGATGTATGATTTCCAACAAAACTGTTTGCTCCCCATAGATCCGGAGAACGGTGTTTTAGTCATCTTGCCCATGAGGCACGGTTCATAAGTACCAAGTGATTCATAATCAAGGATTCCAAAAGTCCATCAAGATGGAGTTTCTTCATGCGCTTTTAACCGATATGATCTAAACAAAGAAGCACAAATATGTTGCACTATCATTATCAACTCGCATCTTTTGGCTTCAACATTATGAATATGTGTATCACTACTATCGAGATTCATTAAAATAGACCACTCTTCAAGGGTGCATGACCATAAAAGATATTACTCATATAAATAGAACAACCATTATTCTCTCGACGAATAAATAACCGCCTCAGATCAAACAAGATCCAGATATAATGTTCATGCTCAACGCAGCACCAAATAACAATTATTCAGGTCTAAAACTAATCCCGAAGGTAGATGTAGAGGTAGCGTGTCAATGCGATCACATCGACTTTTGGAACCATTTCCCACGCAGCATCGCCACTCTCGCCCTTAGCTAATTTTCGCTAATCCGTAGCCCCTGCTTCGAAGTTGCAAATGTTAGCAACAACCAGATCAAATACCCGTGTGCTATCACAGCATTAGTAAGGTACACATCAATAACATGTATATCATATATACCTTTGTTCACTTTGCCATCCTTCTTATCCACCAAATACTTGGGCAGGTCCGCTCAAAGGTCCGGCCTCGCTTAAAGAGAAGCACTCAGCTCGTGCTTAGGTCCGTTTCTGTTTTTCTCTGAGCAAAGAACTTGTTTGCTGTTCTTTTGAAGTTCTTCTTCTTCCCTTTGGCCCTTTTCTTGAAATAGTGGTCTTGTCACCATCAACACTTGATGCTCCTTCTTGATTTCTACCTCCGCTTTCTTAGCATCGCTAAGAGCTCGAATAGTCTTGTTCATCCCTTGCATATTATAGTTCATCACAAAGCTCTTGTAGCTTGCGGCGTTGATTGAGAATTTCGCCAATGACGCTATCATCCGAAAGATTAACTCCTAGTTGAATCAAGTGATTATTATACCCGCATATTTTGAGTATATGTTCACCGATGTAACTCTTCTTCTCCATCTTGCGCTGTAGAACTTATTGGAGACTTCATATCTCTCAATCCGGCATTTGCTTGAAATATTAACTTCAACTCCTGGAACATCTCATATGCTCCATGACGCTCAAAACGCCGTTGAAGACCCGGTTCTAAGCAGTAAGCATGGCAACAATCGAATATAGAGTAGTCATCCTTTGTTTCGCCAGATGTTCTTAATGTGTCGCTACAGCATCAGAAGAAGCAGGCTCGCACCCGCGTGCTTCCAGATTTAACTCTTCTCAGCAAAAGAATGAGGATAATCTCGTGTACGGACTCAAATCCGTAATTGCTACCATCATCTTTCAACTTTGCTTTCTCAAGGAACGCACTAAAATTCAATCTAACAACAAACATGAGCCATCTATCTACAAACAAACATAGACAAGCAAAATACTATCAGTACTAAGTTCATGATAAATTTAAGTTCAATTAATCATATTACTAAAGAACTCCCACTTAGACGTACATCTCTAGTCATCTAAGTGATTACGTGATCCAAATCAACTAAACCATGTCCGATCACACGAGATGGAGTAGTTTCAATGGTGAACATCTCTATGTTGATCATATTTCACTATATGATTCACGCCGACCTTCCGGTCTCGTGTTCCGAGGCCATATTCAGATATGCTAGGCTCGCTAAGTATAACTCGAGTATTCCTGCGTGCAACTGCTTTGCAACCTGGTATTTGAACGTAGAGCCTATCACACCCGATCATCACGGGTGTCTCAAAGACGAAGAACTTTCTCAATCTGCATACTGTGCAGAACACTTCTTGATAATTAGTGAGAGATCATCTAAAAATGCTACCGCCAATCAAAGCAAGATAAGATGCATAAAGGATAAGCATCACATGCAATCAATATAAGTGATATGATATGGCCATCATCATCTTGTGCTTGTGATTCCATCTTCAAGCACCGTCGTGATCACCATCGCCACCGCGCGATACACCTGATCTTCATCGTAGCATCGCTTGTCGCATATACCATCTATTGTTTTAACGATTATCGCTACCGCTTAGTGATAAAGTAAAGCAATTATGTATGCTTGCATTTCATACAATAAAGCGACAACTATATGGCTCCCCGCCAATGTCGATAACTTTCGTTATAAAACATGATCATCTTATACAATAAAATATAGCATCATGTCTTGGCCATATCACATCACAACATGCCTTGCAAAAAACAAGTTAGACGCCCTTTGTTGTTGCAAATTTTACGGGTGCCACGGGCTTAAGCAA
>JAHHZJ010004943.1:0-29743 GCA_021437245.1 Aegilops speltoides | reverse complement strand
TTATTGAATCTTTTCCATATGTGATCAAGTACATTAAGGGCAAGGAAAATGTAGTTGCCGATGCACTTTCACGATATGCATGCTTGTCACCCAACTTGAGTTGAATGTTATAGGTTTTGAGCATATCAAAGATTTGTATGCTAGTGATCCATCTTTGCACCTCATTATGCTAAATGTTTGACGATACATCTTGGGAACAATATTACCTCAAGGATGGTTATCTTATGAGAGCTAACAAACTATGCATACCCAGTCTTCTCTCGCTTGCTCCTTTTGCAAGAGGCTCATGGAGGTGGACTCATGGGACATTTTGACGCGACAAGACCTTCGCCACGCCTCCAAGAACTACTTTTGGCCCAAGATGTTTCGAGATGTCTCTCGCTTCACCATTCGATGCTCTACATGCCGCAAAGCTAAGTCAAAAGCTCAATCTCATGGTCTTTACATGCCTCTTCCTATTCCTTATCAACCTTGGGAAGACATTAGCATGGATTTTGTACTTGGTTTGCCTAGAACTCAAAATGGAAAGGATTCCGTTTGTTGTTGTGGACCGATTTTCTAAGATGGCACATTTCATTCCTTGCAACAAGGTAGACGATGCTTCACTATTGCAAATCTCTTTGTAGGAAATCTTGCGCTTCATGGAGTATCAAGACAATCGCTCCGATCTGACGCCAAGTTCTTGAGTTACTTTTGAAGACTCTATGCGCCAAGCTCGAATCAAGCTTTGTTCTCATCCGATACCATCCCCAAACCGACCCAAACGGAGGTGATTAACCGGACGCTTCCACTCTACTGCGGTTGATCAAGAAGAACATCAAGGAGTGGAAGCATGTCTACCCATCGCCGAGTACGCCTACAACCGGCAAGACATTCGACTACGCAAGTCTCCCTTCGAGGTCGCTCACTTGCTTCAACCCTTTGTCCCCATTGACATTCTACCTCTTCCTCTACAAGAGCGCATCAACCTCGACGCAAGTGCCCGCAAGCTACATCAAGAAGATGCATGAAGATACAAGACACACCATCGATCGCCACGCATAACGACTAACCACCAAGCTCAACATCAACAAGCAACCCATGATCTTCAACATAGGCGATCTCGTGGCTACACCTTCGCAAGGAACGCCTCAACTAACGCAAGTCCAAACTTCTACCTCGAGCCGATGGACCTTCAAGGTGCTAGCACGCCACAACAACAACGCCTACAAGCTCGACATACCAAGACAAGTACAACGTGAGCGACACCTTCAACGCCAAAGACCTCTCGCCTTTCCATGGTGATGAAGATCTTGATCCGAGGTCGGATCCTTTCAAGGAGGGATATGATGCGAGCATCCTTCCATCATCCCCATGGACTCTACATCGACACATCCAACCCCACAAGGACCTATGACTCGAGCACGCAAGAGCTCTTGAAACCGAGGTGACATCACCTCTCACAATTCCCTTTCGATTCACATGAGACATGGTTACTACCTCAAACGGAAATGCTATGCATGCTTAGGTACCAAGGAGTCAACCTAGAAGAAGCTACAGCTCAAAAGGGACATCAAGAGCGAGAGGAGGAGCTGCAGAGTTCAAAGACGAGCGTATTCAGCTTCCAAATGCAAGCGGTACTACCGCGAGCCGAGCCAGCGCACTACCGCCGAGATCCGCCTCACGTCCGCCGAACCCGACAAACTCAGAATCGAAGCGCCAGAGCGTATTATCTGCTCCCGAAGCAGACTATCACTGAGCACTCGAGCGATACGCCTCCAGAGCGGTACTACCAAGCACCTCAAGCGGTATTAGCCATCCCGAAGGGTACTACCGCCTCGGTGTAGTTAGCGCCGAGGCCCATGTACTGCTTTCACCCCAACTTACCCCTTGGAGAACCTAGACTATAAATAGACCATCCCATCATCCTTTCTAGGGTTAGCATTGGATTAGCTCATATTTGTGTGTGAGAGCCTTTACTCATCCACCGGATTTCTCCACGGAGATCGGACCTCCGCTCAGGAGAAGATCCATCGGATTCACCCAAGTGGAGGTGACGAACACCTTGGACTTGTAGTTTGACTCGATTCTGTGCAGCGTCAGATTGTTTCTGTCCACAACTCAACGCCGGACGGATTTTACATTCCAATTGTGCTGGAAAGAGCATGAAATCTACTTTCCAACAAAAAGAATCACCCAATTGAGTCCGTATGAAAAAGTTGTTATGCTTTTGAGTCAGGTGTCTGTGCAGTCCGAATCTGAGTCCAAAACGTGAGAGACTTGGACTTATCTTCTCTGGCCAAAAGTGACGTGAGAGAACTTTGAACAGCAAATAAACATCTCTTTTTCCTTATCTTCATATGGGATTAAAACTAACGTCCCATACACCTGCAATTAGACAAAACACAAAGTGTGTGAAGTATTTTGTTCTCGATAACATAAATAGATTATTGAATAGTTTGGACTAGAAATCACCACAAATATGCATGTATGCAATATTTTTGGTCATATCCAAGGTAGTTATGTTCATCAAATTTTTGAATTTCTGGTTTACAATCGTTCGTCGTATCTTCACTACTAAGATGTGCCCTTGAAGTTGTGTATGGCTTCCTAAATTGCACCCATTGATTTGTTTACTTTTCCATCTTCTATAGTTAATTTTGATGCTAAAGAACGTGTCAATTGATTTTAAAAATGCATGAGTGTTGACCATGTAAAAACATCTCAGCGCATGAATGTTAAATATAAACTTGCTGGAGATAAGGGTAGAAACATGTTGTGTTTGTAACCTGGAGATCTTGTTTGCTTCATTTGTTGTGAAGCGATAGATTTCCCGATTTGCTAAATCAAAGTTTTTTTAAGGCCACGCATGTCAGTCCTTAAGGTGTTGGAGAAAGTAAATTATATGATATAAACTTGAGCTGCCTGCAGATTTGGGGAAGTCCCACTTTTAACATTGCAGATTTAGCTATTTGTGAGGAAGATGAACTTCATCGAGGACGCATTTACTCTCTTCAAGAAGGGGAGGATGATGAGGACATCATACCATTGTTACACCCACAGTCCTCAAGGGCATACGATACCTGACCACTACTCGAGTCGCTAAGACGCCAACTAAATTACTGTGTGCCTTTCGTTTTGGTAATGATTCTAATGTTCATGAGAATATGATGTTGCCTAAATTGGATACATTTGTTTTGCTTACAAATGAAGGGCCTAGCTGAGAAGATGAACATTGAGCAAGAACAAGCATGGAGATGATGATGCAAGGGGGACAAGAATGGAGTTAAAGTGATGATTTCAGGATTTAGCCACCATAATAGTGCATGAAGCCTTGGACGAAATATACAAGATGCCACTTTATAAATCTCTGGCCTGTAGGCTATTTTCTAGGTGCTGGCCACCTTATTATTTGGCCGCCCATGTAATTTCGAAATACATTAGTATAGGCTATTTTTAGAGTCTCGAGGTGTGTAAACAAGAGATAGGTTAGTTTCTAACCTCCACCAAGGGCCACGAAATTCACCCCCTTTCTCCATATATACAGCCTTTAGGGCATCAAGTAGACTTGTTTGTTTAGATTAAAATTCGCCAGGCTGCAACTTCATGATTTGTTGTGTTCAACGACGACAAAGGCTACGTAACCCCACCTTGATCAATAAAGTTTTATCTTATATTCGAATATCCGCATTGCAATTAGCTTGCTTGTTCTTCGCTTTTCGCAGGAAATAGACCGTGGTCAGGTTGATCGCCCGGCGGTCAATAACCTCGGAGTTGGTTTTACGACTGCTAAGGCGACGTCCTCGCGACGCCGTGAGTCGGATCACAAAGTCGACTTCACCAAAGCCAAATCCACCATCTCATCGAAAGACGGGACACTTCCGCCTATCATACTTTCAACACCTTAAAGGGACCAAGAAAGATGTGGCATTAGCTTTGATCATGCAAATCAGAAATTCATTCCACGCAAATGTAACCAAACAAGATCTCCAGGTGCAAACACAACATGTTTCTACCCTTATCTCCGCAAGTTTATATTTAGCATTCATACGCCAATGTTTTCTTAGTTAACTCATGCATTTTTAAAATCAATTCAGCACGCTCTTAGCATCAAAATTAACCTTTCCGAAAATGGAAGAGTACAAATCAATAGGTGCACGAGGTAGAAACCATATACAACTTCAAAAGGGCACATCTTAGTAGTAGAATGCAATGAACGATTATAAGCAAATTCAATATGAGGCAAGCATCTCCACATTTTCTTATTATTCTTAGAACAGCCCTAAGCATAGTAGACAATGTTCTATTGACTACTTCAGTTTTTCCATCGCTAGTACAAGTAGTACTAAAAGTAGTTTAGCCCCAACTTAGCCCATAAACATCTCCAAAAGTGGCAAGAAATTTAGTATCACATCCGAAACAATAGTATTTGGCACACCATGCAAGCGAATAATTTCACGAAAGAACAAATCAGAACATTGACAAAGATCATCGCTATGACATGGTATAAAGTGTGCCATTTTCGAGAATCTATCCACGCACAACAAATATGTTATCTTCCCTTCTTTGTTCTAGGTAAACCTAAAAACAAAGTCCATAGATATCCTCCGAACACACTAGGTACAAAAGTAAAGGCATATATAAACCATGAGGATTGAGTCGCGACTTAGCTTTTTTGACATGTAGTGGTGCAAAGCAATAAAACGCCTTAACATCCCGCCTCATCTTGGCCAAAAGAAATGTGGCAAGCACGCCCTCCGCCTTTTCACGCCAAAGTGTCCTATTAGTCTCCTCCATGCCCCCTAGAATAACAAAAGACTAACGAGCTAGCTGAATGCATAGCTTGTTAGCACGAACACAACCATCATTAATCTACAAACTTGTTCCATGTTCTTCCTTCTTTACAATTCTGCAATACATCTTTAAAATCAGATCATGCATTATTGATCTTTGATGGTCTCCAAACCAAATATTTTGAAGTCAAGTTGTGAAAGCATAGTATAGTTTAATGAGACAATGCATCAAGAATAACATTTTCTTTACTTCTTTTGTGTTTAATGACATAAGGAAAGTCTCAATGAATTCAACCCATTTAGCATGTCTACAATCTGCTGAGCTTGACTTCTTTAATATGTTTCAAAGATTCATGATCAGAATGTATAACAAATTTTTTGGGCTATAACAATGTTACATGTTTCTAAAGTCCTAACAAGAGCATATAATTTTTATCATAAGTAGAGTACTGCATTAGCCCACTAGCATCACATTCAAGCTCAAAAGTCTATATTAAAATTGAAGTTGGAGTAAAGGAGCATGTGTCAACTATCTTTCAATACCAAGGAAGGCTTTCTTCCTGTATAACCCCTGCAAACAAAGGCACATCCTTTCTTTTGTAAGCTTCCATGAGAGGTGCAGCAATGGTGCTGAAATCTTCACAAAAACGCAGAAACCTCTCTAGTATTGTGCAACAAGAGCATTTTCGTGGATTCCACATTTTGGCTCACTTTTGGTTTGCACAATCCCATTTATCTATTTGCGCGTGTGTTTCGTAGGTGTGAGAATCGACAAGAATCGGTACCAATAGTGCTATTTCATTGTCCGCATTTGAGTGAACTTGATTCATCTTCAACTTCGGTCAAAGGTACATTGGTATTCATTCTTCTTTCTACCACTCACAATTTGCTTGAAATGATGGATAGGCCAAGTTCTTCTACAAATCCACTCTTCATCGAAAGCAAGACGGGCGAAATGTCATCCCACGTAACCAAGAGCCACCTCTTTGGCGCACAACGAGCTCTCCATTAAGAGCAACAAGCATTGAGCGAACGATCGACAACCTCTCCACCGACTTATGACTCTCCCGAGCAACGATAAGAGATTACTTCACAACAAACTCGACGCCAAGACAAGAAAGAGAATGATGCAAGAATGGATGAGATCCGCGCTTTGTTGGTGAACCGGCGATTTCTACCTCTTCACACTCAAGACGGAGCTACTCAAGTCGCCACTCCGACGACTTCTTCTCCGACATAAGTACACCATCATCGAACATTCTTCGACGAGCCACGCAGCCAAGATCGCCATGCATCTCGCAACCCGCTACACGACAAGAATTCCAAGAGCAAGAAGTTCTCGCCCTCAATCGAGCCAAATGGCGCTTGCTCAAGCTCAAGAACGACAACGCCATCGCACCAACAAGAACAAGAACGAAAGGCCACACCAAGAGCAACAAGATGCCGAGGCTCAACGCCTTCAACAACAACAACGAGAAGCACAAGCTCTTGAGGCGGAACGCGCCTTCAAGCATCAAGTCGAGCTCGCCAACCGCAATCGCGAAGGCGCAATCAAGAGGAAGCACTTCGAGAAGAAATACAAGAGAGGAACTACCATCCACGCACAACGCCAAGTCCCACAAACTCCTCCACAAGCTCCTCAAGCTCATCCTCAACCTCAAGGTCAACAAGAGCAAGTTGATCATGGACTTCCTCCTCGCCAAGAGCAACATGAGGATGATCACCCTCCACGCCAAGAACGCCATCATCAACATCGACTCAAAACAATGAAGAACACCGCTATGGCAAGCTAAAGTTCACAATGCCCAAGTTCAATGGAACCAATGATCCCAAGAGTACCTCTCATGGGCATTGAAGGTCGACAAAATCTTTCGCTTGCACAACTATGAGGAAGAGAAGAAGATCGCTATGGCATCACTTGAGTTCCAAGACTATGTGCTCATATGGTGGAAACAAGTCCTTGAGCGCCGACAAGCAAGAGGTGAACCTCCAATCACCACTTGGGCTCAAATGAAGGAGCTCATGAGAGCACGCTTTGTGCCCACCTACTACAACTGCAGGATCTCTTCAAGAAGCTACAACTCCTCAAGCAAGGAACAAAGAGTGTTGAAGAATACTACAAGGAAATGGAGATTGCCATGATTCGAGCCAATATCACGGAGGATGATGAGCAAACAATGGCACGATTCTTGAATGGCCTCAACCATCCCATCAAGAAAATCGCCGATTTCCAACACTACTCCAACCTCATCGAACTCGTGCATCAAGCTACAAAGGCGGAACGACAAGTGCAAGATGACTTCAAGTACGCCAAGTACTCATCCAAGACATACGGCTTCTCCAACAACCAAGCTTCAACAACTAGCCCAACTTCGACATCAACCAAACCTTCTCCAAGCAACGACGACAAGACAAGTTACAAGAAATCTTCTACAAGTTCAAGTCGCCCTCCTCCTACTACAAGCAACTCAAAGCCACGTGCTTCATCATTGATAGAGGCAAAGGTGTCCCGCCTTTCGATGAGATGGTGGATTTCGCTTTGGTGGAAGTCGACTTTGACGATCCGACCACGAAGGCAGCGAGGACGCCGCGCTTTAGCAATCGCTAAACCAACTCCGAGAGGTTATTGACCACGCCGAGCACGCATCAACTCCGACCACGAGGGTCTATTTCCGAGCAAACGAAGAACAAGCAAGAAACTGAGATTGCAACTGGATATTGCGAATATAAGATGAAAGCTTTATTGATCAAGGTGGGTTCTGTGACGCTTTGTCCGGTCAGCTGAACACAAACGGCACGCCGGTTGCAGCCTATGGCTAACTTTTGATCTAAACAAAACCCAAAGTCTAAACGGTGTTCTAAGGGCTGTATATATGGAGGAAGAGGGGTGAATTTCGTGGCCCTTGGTGGAGGGGTCCCAACTAACCCTATCTCTTGTTTCCCCCACATATTGTACTCTAAAAATAGCCTATACTAATGTATTTCGAAATTACATGGGCCTAGCTCAATAATAAGGTGACGCGAAGATCTAGAATAGCCTCCGGACGAAATTTATGAAGTGGCATCTTGTATATTTCGTCCAAGGCTTCATGCACTCATTATGGTGGCTTCAAGTCCCTGAAATCATCACTTGTAACTCCATTCTTGTCCCCTCTCATGCATGCCATCATCTCCATGCTTGTTCTTGCTTCAATGTTCATCCTTCTCCAAGCTAGGCCCTTCATTTGTAAGCAAAACAAATGTATCCAATTTAGGCAAGATCATATTCTCATGAATATTAGAATCATTACCAAGAAACGAAAGTACCGGTAATTTAGTTGGATGCATGAGCTCTAGTAATTGGTCCAAGATGTATAGCAGCAGGGGGCTGTGGTGTAATAATTGTATGGAAAATTTGGCTAGGCAGTTTTTAGACCATTTGTAGACTTTTCCTAAAAACATTTGTCATGGAGCAAAAAAAAGGAAAAAAGAGAAAAAATTCAGAGTGTGCTCCTCCCTTGTTTACGCAGCAAACAACGTGATTTTGTTAGTGTTCTAGGCTCGCTGCCTCTAGCACGGTTCAGCCTAGGACCAGCACAAGACTGGGTCATGAGCGCTTATTCAACTTTGCATCTCCTCAATTGATTATTGCCGACCTTTTTTGCTACCATATTATAAGCCTTCCCAGCTCCACATACATCTACGCTGTGCATTTGATTCTCCTTGGTAATCGCTATATCCAAGCTTTGAGAGTTTTGACTACAACGGTTGCCGTATCACCGCTCATTGGGTAAGAACTGGTAAGAATTTGAGATTTGCTTGACGGATTTGGACTCAGCCCACCACACCACCACCACCAATTCCTAGTAGTCTGAGAGGATCGTATTCTTGTGTGTTTCTATTGTCGCTAACCATGGCAGGATCATGTCGATGAGACTGATTGGGAGAACCTCGACTAACAAACAAATACATGATAAGTTTCAAGAAATGACGATTGACAGTGCAAGATGTGCTAAACAGATTTGACGAGGCCATGGAGAAGATAGATGGCATTGAGAAGACGCTTGAAACAAAGCTTGATAGCAAGTTTGATGAATTGTTCGCTGCTTTTCCACAACCACCACCAGCTGCACCTATCGCACCTCCGCAACGACAACAACTATGCCCCTTCCAAATCAGTATGGACGAGCTCTGCAGGTTCCTATTGAGCCAGACAAAATTCTGTGCCGCTGCAATCGCTGTTGGTGCTTTTTGCCTCGCCATCTGCTGCTGCTAGTAGCTTACGAGGATGATTATGTGGAGATTACGAGGATGAGGTTGATCAACATCGAACTACGCAGCAACCACCAAAGACCACAACCACCAGTGTCGCCCTCATGCAAATAATGGCAATGTTAGGCTCCCTCAGTACGAGATCATGACCATCTCCCTAAACTGAAATTGAATATTCCACCATTTGAGGGTAGATATGTTCCTCGATATATATCTTACTTGGGAGTTAGAAACTGAACAACGATTTACATGTTTACAATATCCCGAGGAGAGACGGTTCCCGCTGCTGTTTGTGCTTTCACTAGCTTTGCATGTGTTTGGTGGTCTCAACATTGTAGATTATATACTGCTCCAGCTACTTGGGCTGCTTTGAAAACTGCTATATGCGACTCTGGGTTCCACCATATTATCAACGTGAATTACTTCAAAATTGCAGCGCTTAAGACAAGGAAAAAATTCAGAGAAGAATATTATCGTGAATTACAAACCGCTTGATTAGATGTGGTATTGTTGAGGAGAATGAAGCTATGCTTGCACGCTTGGGTGGATTAAATAGAGAGATTCAGACCATTCTAGACTATAAGGATTATAATAATATCACTGCTTATTCCATCTTGCTTGTAAAGCTGAACGTGAAGTGCAGGATCGATGGTGCATTGGCGCACACTCAACTTTTCTCGCAGTCGCACCTTCATCATGGACACCACGCGCATCATCTAATTCCACCGCACCATCACCTCCTTCAAAGCCACCTCCAACCGTGATACAAGAAAGCGTGCACAACCACCACTATCTCGCCAAGAGCACACCTACCGGCCTGCATGCAGCTCTTCTTCTTCCATGGCGCCAACAGGGCACACAAGTGATATTATTTGTCGCCGCTCTAAGGGAAGAGGACATTTTATGCAGAGAATGCAAATCTCAGCGTGGTGATGATTGCTACCGAGGATGGTGGGTATGAGTCCGCTTAGTGACTATGATGAGGAGACTTTGGCCTTATTACACATGAGGAACACGGTGGAGATGATTCTGATCATGAGACACAATACATGGCTGTCAAGATGCCGACAGTATGAATGTTTAGTTGCTCAACGTGTTTTGAGTGTGCAAAGTTACACAAGTCGAGCAAAATCAGAGGCATAATTTGTTCCATACAAAGGAGTTGTGAAGGAACGCTCTATTCAAGGCCATCATAGATGGAGGGAGCTGCAACAACTTGGCTAGCATGGAGATGGTGGAGAAGCTATCTCTCACCACAAGACCACATCCACATCCTTACTACATCCAATGGTTCAACAACAGCGCAAGGTTAAGGTAACACGACTGCTCGTGTGCATTTTAGTATCTCTACATATGCTGATTATGGTGATTGTGATGTGGTACCTATGCAAGCATGTTCCTTGTTACTTGGTAGACCATGGCAATTTGATAAAAATTCTGTACACCATGGTAGAAACAATCAGTATACTCTTGTTCATAAGGATAAAAATATTACTTTGCTTCCAATGACTCCTGAGTCCATTTTGAAAGATGATATTAATAGAGCTAATAAAGCAAAATAGGAGAAAAATAAGAGTGAAAATCAGATTGTGGCAAAAGAATTTGAGCAACACATGAAGCCTAATAATAAACCATCTACTGTTGCTTCTGAAATTAAATTGAAAAGTGCATGTTTATTTGCCACCAAATCTGATATTGATGAGCTAGATTTTAGCAAATCTATTTGCTATGCTTTTGTGTGCAAAGAGGCATTATTTTCAGTCGAGGACGTGTTTTCCTCTTTGCCCCCTCGTCACTAACATTTTGCAGAGTTCACCGACGCCTTTCCACAAGACGTGCACCGGATTACCACCTATTCGAGGGATTGAGCATCAAATTGACTTAATTCCCGTGCATCATTACCCAACCGCACCATACCGCATCAATCCAGAGGAGATGAAGGAGATTATGCGTCAAGTATAGGAGCTGCTCGACAAAGGTTATATACGCCAATCCTTTAGTCCTTGTGTGTTCCTATTATTCTAGTGCCGAAAAAGGATGGTACGCCACGTATGTGTGTTGATTGTAGAGGCATTAATAATATTACTATTCATTATCGCCACCCTATTCCTAGGCTAGATGATATGCTTGATGAATTGAGTGGCTCTACAATATTCTCCAAAGTTGATTTATGAGTGGATACCATCAAATTCGTATGAAATTTGATAGAGGCGGGTGTCCCGATCTTTCGATGAGATGATAACTATCGATTTGGTGAAGATGTGAATGACCTCAACTATGATTATGACAATGAACAGCGCCAGAGCACGTGGTGGAAATTAATAGATGGGATGGTGGACAACGAAGGCATAATGATGCAGCAAGCAAGCGTGACTAATGTGAATGAACTCAAACTCTAAAGGAACTAGACACTAAGACCAAAGAACTCAACACGCATTTATGCAACCGCAAATTCAACAACGCAAATACAGTAAAAGATTATGCAAAGGCTCAGATTGGTTCGGATATGATGACCTAACCCTAATTTTTTTGGCTTTTTCGTGGACCGAGGTATGAAGAATGATTCGATCTAAACTACGAAAAACTCAGAAAATCTCACCGAGCAACCTCGAAATCTGATACCACTTGATAGAGGCGAGGGTGTCCCGATCTTCAAGAGATGATAACTATCGATTTGGTGAAGATGACTTTGACGATCCGACTACAAACGCACGACGCTGCGCTTTAGCAATCGCTAAACCAACTCCGAGAGGTTATTGACCACGCCGAGCACAATCAACTCGACCAACGAAGGTCTATTCCGCAAGCAATCAAGAACAAGCAAGAATATGATAAAAGCAATCTGAATATTGCGAGTATATATAAAGTATTGATAAAGGTGGGGATCCGTAAGCGTCTTGGTCTGGTCGTTGGACACAAACGGCACACGGTTGCAATGGCTAACTTTAACTAAACAAATCCCAAGCAAAAAGCTACTAGATGGATCTACTTATATAGGAGCAAGGTGACGGCCAAGGAGGTGGGAGAACGTCCCAAGGCAGCCTAAAACTAACCCTAGGTCGTACAAGGCCAATGGGCCCAAGTGGAGGTGACGAACACCTTTGGACTTGTAGTTGTACTCGGATTCTGGTGCAGCGTCAGATTGTTTTGTCCACAACTCAACGCTCCGGACGGATTTTAAGGTGATTCCAATTGTGCTGGAAAGAGCATGAAATCTACTTTCCAACAAAAAAAGAATCACCCAATTCGGAGTCCGTATGAAAAAGTTGTTGGCGTTTTGAGTCAGGTATGTCTGTGCAGTCCGAATCTGAATCCAGAACGTGAGAGACTTGGACTCTATCTTCTCTTGGCCCAAAAGTGACGTGAGAAGACTTTTTGAACAGCACCTAAACTTCTCCTTTTCCCTTATCTTCATATGTGGATTGTACAAATGTCCCATACACCTGACAAATATGCATGTATGCAATATTTTTGGTCTTATCCAAGGTAGTCATGTCCTCATCAAAATTGGGAGATGAATGGAAAACCAGCATTTACAACTAAGTTTGGATTATATGAGTGGTTAGTCATGCCTTTGGGTTAACTAATGCACCTAGTACTTTCATGAGATTAATGAACGAAGTTTTACGTGTTTTCATTGGACGATTTGTGGTAGTCTATTTTGATGATATACCGATTTATAGCAAATCTTTGGAAGAACGCTTGGAACATTTACGTGTTGTTTTTAATGCTCTACGTGATGCACGCTTGTTTGGTAACCTTGGGAAGTGCACCGACCGAGTATCTTTTCTTGGCTATGTTGTTACTCCACAGGAATTGAAGTTGATAAAGCCAAGATTGAAGCTATTGAGAGTTGGCCGCAGCCCAAAACGGTCACACTAGTGAGGAGTTTCTGGCCTCGCTGGTTTCTATAGGCGCTTTGTGAGAGATTTCAGCACCATTGCTGCACCTCTCAACAAGCTTACAAAGAAGGATGTGCCTTTTGTTTGGGGTACCGCACAGGAAGAAGCCTCACGGTATTGAAAGCTGTTGACACATGCCCTTTACTCCAACTTCCTGATTTTAATAAGACTTTTGAGCTTGAATGTGATGCTAGTGGAATTGGATTAGAGGTGTGTTATTACAAGATGGCAAACCTGTTGCATACTTTTCTGAAAAATTGAGTGGGCCTAGTCTGAATTACTCTACTTATGATAAAGAATTATATGCTCTTGTTCGGACTTTAGAAACATGGCAACATTGTTTATGGCCCAAAGAATTTGTTATACATTCTGATCATGAATCTTTGAAACATATTAAAATTCAAGCTAAACTGAATCGTAGACATGCTAAATGGGTTGAATTCATTGAGACTTTCCCTTATGTCATTAAACACAAGAAGGGTAAAGAAAATGTTATTGTCGATGCATTGTCTCGTCGCTATACTATGCTTTCACAACTTGACTTCAAAATATTTGGTTTGGAGACCATCAAAGATCAATATGTGCATGATGCTGATTTTAAAGATGTATTGCGAATTGTAAAGAAGGAAGAACATGGAACAAGTTTGTCGTTAATGATGGATTTGTGTTCCGTACAACAAGCTATGCATTCCAGCTAGCTCCGCTCGCCTTTTGTTGTTGCAGGAGGCGATGGAGGAGGACTAATGGGACATTTTGGCGTGAAGAAGACGGAGGACGATTTGCTACACATTTCTTTTGGCCAAAGATGAGACGGATGTTGAGCGCTTTTATTGCTCGGGCCACTACATGTCAAAAAGCTAAGTCACGACTCAATCCTCATGGTTTATATATGCCTTTGCCTGCACTCTAGTGTTCCTTGGGAGGATATGATAGAGGCGGGTGTCCCGATCTTTCGATGAGATGATAACTATCGATTTGGTGGAGACGACTTTGACGATCCGACTACAAACGCACGACGCTATGCCTTAGCAATCGCTAAACCAACTCCGAGAGGTTATTGACCACGCCGAGCACGATCAACTCCGACCACGAAGGTCTATTCCTCGCAAGCAATCAAGAACAAGCAAGAATATGATAAAAGCAATCTGAATATTGCGAGTATGTATGAAGTATTGATAAAGGTGGGGATCCGTAAGCGGTCTTGGTCTGGTCGTTGGACACAAACGGCACACGGTTGCAATGGCTAACTTTTAACTAAACAAATCCCAAGGAAAAGCTACTAGATGGATCTACTTATATAGAAGCAAGGTGGCGGCCAAGGAGGTGGAGGACGTCCCAAGGCAGCCTAAAACTAACCCTAGGTCGTACAAGGCTCATGGGCCCAAGTGGAGGTGACGAACACCTTTGGACTTGTAGTTTGACTCGGATTCTGCTGCAGCGTCAGATTGTTTCGTCCATAACTCAACGCTCCGGACGGATTTTAAGGTATTCCAATTGTGCTGGAAAGAGCATGAAATCTACTTTCCAACAAAAAAGAATCACCCAATTCGAGTCCGTATGAAAAGTTGTTGGCGTTTTGAGTCAGGTATGTCTGTGCAGTCCGAATCTGAGTCCAAAACGTGAGAGACTTGGACTCTATCTTCTCTTGGGCCAAAAGTGACGTGAGAGAACTTTTGAACAGCAAATAAACATCTCTTTCTTCCTTATCTTCATATGTGGATTGTACAAACGTCCCATACACCTGCAATTAGACAAAACACAAAAGTGTGTGAAGTATTTTTGTTCGATAACATAAATAGATTATTGAATAGTTTGGACTAGAAATCACCGACAAATATGCATGTATGCAATATTTTGGTCATATCCAAGGTAGTCATGTCCTCATCATCCTCCCTTCTTGAAAATAAAGCCGCCCTCGGCGCTGCTTAATCTGAAATGTGGCTAACAAAAGAGACAAGGTGTACATGTTATATATGTATATGTCATCCATTTTACTTCCCTCAATTTTTGCATATATGACACATGAATAGATGAGTAACTTGTATAGTTCATAAAATCTAAAGCCAAAAAATTAGCACAAGAAGTAGAAGGCATGAAAATATTGCAACTCAGTTTGTACATATAAGTGAAGTTTTATTCATTTCAAAAGATTGACAATGTTCATCATTAAACCATCCCAACATTGGTGAGTAAACCTTACTTGCATCAAATTTACATGCTACAACATGCTTAAATAAGCAAACATGCAATAAGTCATTCAACACAGAATCATCACCAAGATTATAGGTCATATCAAAATGATTAAACATTGATTCTTTTGCATCAACAGTTAATTCAATGGGTGCACTCAAAATTGTTGGTATTTCAGTTGTTTGATCACATGACGATTCATGACAAAGATCAAGATTCTCTAAAATAGGTGTTGTGCTCAAATCACTGTGTAACTCAACACATGATGCATTCAGTTAACTAGGGATGCATCATTCTCATGTGAAGTTATATCATCAATACCTTTATCACACCTTGTCGCAAAGACGAGCTGATGTAGGTACACACGTAGACAATGCACCATACTTGAGATGATGTCGCGCCACAATCCGAGGTGGAGCTGCTCTAGTAGGTGCAATGGTGGAGGAACCAACCGACGGTGGTGAGCATGAACTGAATAGTAGTTGTTGTAGTCACCCAATGCATCCTCCTGAATCGCTTCTCAAAGGTACAAGCACGAACATACATACCGTAATGCAACGAGGAATATACTCAAATCTTGCTTGAATATCATGGTTCAAACCACCAAAAAATCTATTCATTGTATCATCCTCGATTCTTCTATGTCACAATGATGCATATAAGATTTGAACTCTTGGTAGTAAGTATGAACAGTGTTATTGCCTTGTTTAAATTGTTCAAATTTATGGGCAATTCACGCATTTATAGTAAGGAGGAAAACTGTTTTCTCATTACATCTTTCAAATCTTTCCAAGTTGTGGGTTGGTTATCAATGTTTTTCTTACAATGCACACTCCACCAAATGTAAGCAAAACCAGAAATGCTCTAGTGGCAGCTCGATCAAGCCAAGTTCGTAAAAAAACATGTGACTAAAAATTTGTTCTACTTCAAGCTCCCAAGCTAGATAAATAGCAGGATTAAATCTACCTCAAATGACGGTAAAGAGCTAACTGGCCATGTGCTTGTGTGTGTTGTCCCAACTCTCGTGATGGTGAAGATGTGTTCGTCATTCAAGAACTTCCATCTCCAAACCTGTCATGATTAGTAGAAACAAGAAACAAAATTCGAGAATAATGTTCCTATGAACTACTAGGATGTGGTTGTAAAGTGCTCACAAGAATGCAAATAGCAATATTCACAAGTTCTTACCATGCGGCAAAGCGGTGATCGCAACCAGCGTGTCAAGTAACTCCAATATTGAGTAAAGCGATTGCCGGGGAGCGACGATACACGGTGTAGAAATATGTGGAGCTGGGTTGGCTATATATGGTAGCAAAAGATTAGCAATAATCAATTCAAAGATGCAATGTTGAATAAACGCCAACGACGGTGATCAGGCTGGTCCTAGGCAAGACCGACTAGAGACGCGAGCCTAGAACACTAATGAGGTCACGGCATAGCACAACTAGCATCAATGAAGGATACTAAGTAGCTCTTGACAGCAAGATATAAGTGAAGATCACAATGGTAGTGAAGATAATGATGAAAACAACTACCAAGCAGACGCACAACAACTCTCTCTCCAACTTTCCTCTTGAAAAGTTTGAGCCAATTTTCTGATAAATTCTTTCAAAGAATGCTACTAACTCAAGCTTTCCAATGCAAAAAGAATCACTCAATTCGAGTTGATATGAGGAGTCAAAGAATTCTAAACTGGCCTCAAAAATTGGAACAAGCTGTATTCACGAACTTCAAAGGGCAAAAGACCTATTTAAAAGCCGATTTTGAGGTGTCAAATAATGAACTAGCTTCTGCAACTATTTAGATGCGGCTCGTTGCTAGCTTCAATTTGAGTACTCACGAGCCAAACGGACTTCAGATGAGGAAGATACACCTGTTTTATCGAATAGCAAGCGCAAAACAGATTCCAATCCGAATTCAGTACGAGATTGATTCTAGATAGATCCGTTTTTTTTTTCTCTTTTTTCTCACAATTTTTTTCTTTTTCTCTTTTTTTTTTTTCTTTCCTTTTTTCTCTTTTTTCTCTCTTTTTTCTCCTCTTCCAAGACAAACTAGATAAGATGCATTGGATCAAAGCGAAGATGTGAATGACCTCAACTATGATTATGACAATGAACAAAGGCGAGCACGTGGTGAAAATTAATGGATGGGATGGTGGACAGCGGAAGGATAATGATGCAGCGCGGTGTGACTAATGTGAACAGAACTCAAACTCTAAAGGAACTAGACACTAAGACCAGCAATCGACACTTACGATGCAACCGATAATTCAACTATGCAAGCAATGAATTGAAAATTGCAAAGGCTCAGACCGGCTTGGATAAAGGATGAACAGATCTAACTTTTTTGTGGCTTTTTCATGGACTGTAGGTATGAATGACGATGCGATCTAAACTATGAAAACTCAGAAAATCTCACCGAGCAACCTGAAAACCGATACCACTTGATAGAGGCGGGTGTCCCGATCTTCGATGAGATGATAACTATCGATTTGGTGGAGACGACTTTGACGATCCGACTACAAACGCACGACGCTAGCGCCTTTAGCAATCGCTAAACCAACTCCGAGAGGTTATTGACCACGCCGAGCACGATCAACTCGACTACGAAGGTCTATTCCTCGCAAGCAATCAAGAACAAGCAAGAATATGATAAAAGCAATCTGAATATTATGAGTATGTATGAAGTATTGATAAAGGTGGGGATCCGTAAGCGTCTTGGTCTGGTCGTTGACACAAACGGCACACGGTTGCAATGGCTAACTTTTAACTAAACAAATCCCAAGGAAAAGCTACTAGATGGATCTACTTATATAGAAGCAAGGGGTGGCGGCCAAGGAGGTGGGAGGACGTCCCAAGGCAGCCTAAAACTAACCCTAGGTCGTACAAGGCTCATGGGCCCAAGTGGAGGTGACGTAACACCTTTGGACTTGTAGTTTGACTCGGATTCTGCTGCAGCGTCAGATTGTTTCGTCCACAACTCAACGCCCGGACGGATTTTAAGGTAATTCCAATTGTGCTGGAAAGAGCATGAAATCTACTTTCCAACAAAAAAGAATCACCCAATTCGAGTCCGTATGAAAAGTTGTTGGCGTTTTGAGTCAGGTATGTCTGCAGTAGTCCGAATCTGAGTCCAAAACGTGAGAGACTTGGACTCTATCTTCTTGGGCCAAAAGTGACGTGAGAGAACTTTTGAACAGCAAATAAACATCTCTTTCTTCCTTATCTTCATATGTGGATTGTACAAACGTCCCATACACCTGCAATTAGACAAAACACAAAAGTGTGTGAAGTATTTTTGTTCGATAACATAAATAGATTATTGAATAGTTTGGACTAGAAATCACCTGACAAATATGCATGTATGCAATATTTTTGGTCATATCCAAGGTAGTCATGTCCTCATCAGGATATATCTATGGACTTTGTTTTAGGTTTACCTAGAACAAAGAAGGGGAGGGATAGCATTTTTGTTGTCGTGATAGATTCTCAAAATGGCACACTTTATACCATGTCATAAAAGCTTATGATGCTGTCAATGTTGCTGATTTGTTCTTTCGTGAAATTATTCGCTTGCATGGTGTGCCAAATACTATTGTTTCAGATCGTGATACTAAATTTCTTAGCCACTTTTGGAGATGTTTATGGGCTGTTGGGACTAAACTGCTTTTAGTACTACTTGTCACCCCCAAACTGATGGATAAACTGAAGTAGTCAATAGAACATTGTCTACTATGCTTAGGGCTGTTTTAAAGAATAATAAGAAAATGTGGGAGGAATGCTTGCCTCATATTGAATTTGCTTATAATCGCTCATTGCATTCTACTACTAAGATGTGCCCTTTGAAGTTGTGTATGGTTTCACCGTGCACCTATTGATTTGTCGCTTCTTCCATCTTCTGGAGAAGGTTAATTTTGATGCTAAAGAACGTATGAATTGATTTTAAAATGCATGAGTTAACTAAGGAAAACATTCAGCGATGAATGCTAAATATAAACTTGTTGGAGATAAGGGTAGAAAATATGTTGTGTTTGCACTCGAGATCTTGTTTGCTTACATTTGCGTAAGGATAGATTTCCGATTTATGCAAATCAAAGCTAAGGCCACGTATCGCTGGTCCCTTTAAGGTGTTGGAGAAAGTAAATGATAATGCATATAAACTTGAGCTGCCCGCAGATTTTGGGGTTAGTCCCACTTTTAACATTGCAGATTTGAAGCCATATTTGGGTGAGGAAGATGAACTTCCATCGAGGACGCACTTCATTTCAAGAAGGGAGGATGATGAGGACATCAATACCATTGTTACACCCACCATTCCCTCGCTGCTATACATACCGACCAATTACTCGAGTCACAAGACGCCAACTAAATTACTGTGTACTTTCGCTTGGTAATGATTCTAATGTTCATGAGAATATGATGTCGCTTAAATTGGATACATTTGTTTTGCTTACAAATGAAGGGCCTAGCTTGGAGAAGGATGAACATTGGAGCAAGAACAAGCATGGAGATGATGGCATGCTAAGGGGGACAAGAATGGAGTTACAAGTGATGATTTCAGACTTTGAAGCCACCATAATGAGTGCATGAAGCCTTGGACGAAATATACAAGATGCCACTTCATAAATTTCGTCCCAGAGGCTATTCTAGGTGCTGCACACCTTATTATTTGGCCAGCCCATGTAATTTCGAAATACATTAGTATAGGCTATTTTAGAGTCTCAGATGTGTGGGGAAACAAGAGATAGGGTTAGTTTCGAACCTCCACCAAGGGCCACGAAATTCACCCCTCTTCCTCCATATATACAGCCCTTAGGGCACCGCTTAGACTTTGGGTTTTGTTTAGATTAAAAGTTCGCCATAGTGCAACTTCGCTGCATTTCGCTTGTGTTCAACGACTGCATAAAGGCCACAGTAACCCCACCTTGATCAATAAAGCTTTCATCTTATATTCGCAATATCCAGATTGCAATCTCGCTTTCTTGCTTGTTCTTCGCTTGCTCGCAGGAAATAGACCTCGTGGTCGTTGATCGTGTTCCTGCGCGGTCAATAACCTCTCGGAGTTGGTTTAGCGACATATATATGCCGACGCCCTCGCACGCCAGAGTCGGATCGCAAAGTCGACTTCCACCAAAGCGTAAATCCACCATCTCATCAAAAGACGGACACCTCCGCCTATCATACTTTCTCCAACACCTTAAAGGGACCAAAGCAAAGACGTGGCATTAGCTTTGATTTGCGCAAATCAGAAATCTATCCTCACGCAAATGTAACCAAACAAGATCTCCGTGCAAACACAACATGTTTTCTACCCTTATCTCCAAAGAAGTTTATATTTAGCATTCATACGCTAATGTTTTCCTTAGTTAACTCATGCATTTTTAAAATCAATTCAGCACGCTCTTAGCATCAAAATTAACCTTCTCCTAAAATGGAAGAGGCAACAAATCAATAGGTGCACGAGGTAGGAAACCATATACAACTTCAAAAGGGCACATCTTAGTAGTAGAATGCAATGAACGATTATAAGCAAATTCAATATGAGGCAAGCATTCCTCCCACATTTTCTTATTATTCTTTAGAACAGCCCTAAGCATAGTAGACAATGTTCTATTGACTACTTCAGTTTTTCCATCAGCTTAGGGGTGCAAGTAGTACTAAAAAGTAGTTTAGTCCCCAACTTAGCCCATAAACATCTCCAAAAGTGGCTAAGAAATTTAGTATCACGATCTGAAACAATAGTATTTGGCACACCATGCAAGCTTAATAATTTCACGAAAGAACAAATCAAGAACATTGACAAAGATCATCGCTTTTATGACATGGTATAAAGTGTGCCATTTTCGAGAATCTATCCACGACAACAAATATGTTATCCTCCCTTCTTTGTTCTAGGTAAACCTAAAACAAAGTCCATAGATATATCCTCCCAAGGAACACTAGGTACAAAGCAAAGGCATATATAAACCATGAGGATTGAGTCGTGACTTAGCTTTTTGACATGTAGTGCAGCAAATGAGCAATAAAACGCCAACATCCTGCCTCATCTTTGGCCAAAAGAAATGTGTAGCAAGTACGCCCTCCGCCTTCTTCACGCCAAAGTGTCCCATTAGTCCTCCTCCATGCGCCTCCGCAACAACAAAAAGACGAACGGAGCTAGCTGAATGCATAGCTTGTTAGCACGAACACAAATCCATCATTAACGACAAACTTGTTCCATGTTCTTCCTTCTTTACAATTCTGCAATACATCTTTAAAATCAGCATCATGCACATATTGATCTTTGATGGTCTCCAAACCAAATATTTTGAAGTCAAGTTGTGAAAGCATAGTATAGCGATTTAGACAATGCATCAAAGAATAACATTTTCTTTACCCTTCTTGTGTTTAATGACATAAGGAAAGTCTCAATGAATTCAACCCATTTAGCATGTCTACAATTCAGCTTGAGCTTGACTTTTAATATGTTTCAAAGATTCATGATCGTAATGTATAACAAATTCTTTTGGGCCATAAATAATGTTGCCATGTTTCTAAAGTCCTAACAAGAGCATATAATTCTTTTATCATAAGTAGAGTAATTCAGACTAGGCCCACTAGCATCACATTCAAGCTCAAAAGTCTTATTAAAATCAGAAGTTGGAGTAAAGGAGCATGTGTCAACTTATCTTTCAATACCGTGAAGGCTTCTTCCGTATGGTACCCCAAACAAAAGGCACATCCTTCTTTGTAAGCTCGCTGAGAGGTGCAAGAATGGTGCTGAAATCTCTCACAAAACGCCTATAGAAACCAGCGAGGCCAAGGAAACTCCTCACTTGTGTGACCGCTTTGGCCATGCCCAACTCTCAATAGCTTCAATCTTGGCTTTATCAACTTCAATTCCTCGTGGAGTAACAACATAGCCAAGAAAAGATACTCGGTCGGTGCAAAAGGTGCACTTCCCAAGGTTACCAAACAAACGCATCACGAGAGCATTAAAAACAGCACGAAATGTTCCAAATGTTCTTCCAAAGATTTGCTATAAATCAAGATATCATCAAAATAGACTACCACAAATCGTCCAATGAAAACACGAAAACTTCGCTCATTAATCTCATGAAAGTACTAGGTGCATTAGTTAACCCAAAAGGCATGACTAACCACTCATATAATCCAAACTTAGTTTTAAATGTTGTTTTCCATTCCTCTCCCAATTTCATACGAATTTGATGGTATCCACTACGCAAATCAACTTTGGAAAATATTGTAGAGCCACTCAATTCATCAAGCATATCATCTAGCCTAGGAATAGGGTGACGATAACGAATAGTAATATTATTAATGCCTCTACAATCAACACACATACGTGATGTACCATCCTTTTTCGCACTAGAATAATAGGAACAAAGACAAGGACTAAGGGATTCGCAGATATAACCTTTTCGTCGAGCAGCTCCTCGCATTTGACGATAATCTCCTTCGCCTCCTCCGATTGGTACGGTATGGTGCACGGTTGGGTAATGATGCACCGAATTAAGTCAATTTGATGCTCAATCCTCTAATAGGTGGTATCCCTGTGGCACGCCTTGTGGAAAGACGCCAACAACTCCCAAAATGTTAGTGACAAGCAGGGGCAAAGAGGAAGGCACGCCTCTAATGAAAATAATGCCTCTTTGCACACAAAAAGCATAGCAAACAGATTTGCTAAAATCTAGCTCATCAATATCAGATTTGTGGCAAGTAAACATGCACTTTTCAATTTAATTTCGTATAACAAGAGATGGTTTATTATTAGGCTTCATGTGTCGCTTCAAATTCTTTTGCCACAATCTGATTTTCACTCTTATTTTTCTCCTGTTTTGCTTTATTAGCTCTATTAATATCATCTTTCAAAATGGAATCAGGAGTCATAGGAAGCAAAGTAATATTTTTATCCCTATGAACAAGAGTATTGATAGAGGCAAAGGTGTCCCGTCTTTCGATGAGATGGTGGATTTCGCTTTGGTGGAAGTCGACTTTGACGATCCGACTACGAACGTGCGAGGACGTCGCGCCTTAGCAATCGCTAAACCAACTCCGAGAGGTTATTGACCACGCCGGAGCACGATCAACCTGACCACGAGGGTCTATTTCCGCGAGCAAACGAAGAACAAGCAAGAAACCGAGATTGCAACTGGATATTGCGAATATAAGATGAAAGCTTTATTGATCAAGGTGGGGTTCTGTGACGCTTTGTCCGGTCGCTGAACACAAACGGCACGCCAAGTTGCAGCTATGGCGTAACTTTTGATCTAAACAAAACCTAAGTCTAAACGGTGCCCTAAGGGCTGTATATATGGAGGAAGAGGGGTGAATTTCGTGGCCCTTGGTGGAGGGGTCCAAACTAACCCTATCTCTTGTTTCCCCACACATACGGACTCTAAAAATAGCCTATACTAATGTATTTCGAAATTACATGGGCCTGGCCTAATAATAAGGTGACGAAGACCTAGAATAGCCTATGGACTAATATTATGAAGTGGCATCTTGTATATTTCGTCCAAGGCTTCATGCACTCCTTATGGTGGCTTCAAAGTCCCGAAATCATCACTTGTAACTCCGTTTGATCTCCTTGCGCATGCCATCAACTCCATGTGTGTTCTTGCTCCAATGTTCATCCTTCTCCAAGCTAGGCCCTTCATTTGTAAGCAAAACAAATGTATCCAATTTAGGCAAGATCATATTCTCATGAACATTAGAATCATTACCAAGAAACGAAAGTACCGGTAATTTAGTTGGCGCATGCGAGCTCTAGTAATTGGTCCAAGATGTATAGCAGCAGGGCTGTGGGTGTAACAATGGTATTGATGTCCTCATCATCCTCCCTTCTTGAAATGAAGTCGCCCTCGACGGAAGTTCATCTTCCTCACCCAAATATGGCTTCAAATCTGCAATGTTAAAAGTGGACTAACCCCAAAATCTGCAGCAGCTCAAGTTTATATGCATTATCATTTACTTTCTCCAACACCTTAAAGGACCAGCAAGACGTGGTATTAGCTTTGATTTATGCAAATCAGAAATCTATCCTCACGCAAATGTAACCAAACAAGATCTCCGTGCAAACACAACATGTTTTCTACCCTTATCTCCAAAGAAGTTTATATTTAGCATTCATACGCCAATGTTTTCCTTAGTTAACTCATGCATTTTTAAAATCAATTCAGCACGCTCTTTAGCATCAAAATTAACCTTCTCCAAGATGGAAGAGGCAACAAATCAATAGGTGCACGAGGTAGGAAACCATACACAATTTCAAAAGGGCACATCTTAGTAGTAGAATGCAATGAACGATTATAAGCAAATTCAATATGAGGCAAGCATTCTTCCCACATTTTCTTATTATTCTTCAAAACAGCCCTAAGCATAGTAGACAATGTTCTATTGACTACTTCAGCTTTGTCCATCAGCTTGGGGGTGACAAGTAGTACTAAAAAGTAGTTTAGTCCCCAACTTAGCCCATAAACATCTCCAAAAGTGGCTAAGAAATTTAGTATCACGATCTGAAACAATAGTATTTGGCACACCATGCAAGCTTAATAATTTCACGAAAGAACAAATCAGCAACATTAACAAAGATCATCGCTTATGACATGGTATAAAGTGTGCCATTTTCGAGAATCTATCCACGACAACAAATATGCTATCCTCCCTTCTTTGTTCTAGGTAAACCTAAAACAAAGTCCATAGATATATCCTCCCAAGGAACACTAGGTACAGTAAAGGCATATATAAACCATGAGGATTGAGTCGTGACTTAGCTTTTTGACATGTAGTGCAATGAGCAACAAAACGCCAACATCCCGCCTCATCTTTGGCCAAAAGAAATGTGTAGCTAGTATATCCTCGCCTTCTTCACGCCAAAGTGTCCCATTAGTCCTCCTCCATGCGCCTCCGCAACAACAAAAGACTAACGGAGCTAGCTGAATGCATAGCTTGTTAGAACGAAACACAAATCCATCATTAATGACAAACTTGTTCCATGTTCTACCTTCTTTACAATTCTGCAATACATCTTTAAAATCAGCATCATGCACATATTGATCTTTGATGGTCTCCAAACCAAATATTTTGAAGTCAAGTTGTGAAAGCATAGTATAGCGATTTAGACAATGCATCAAGAATAACATTTTCTTTACCCTTCTTGTGTTTAATGACATAAGGAAAGTCTCAATGAATTCAACCCATTTAGCATGTCTACGATTCAGTTTAGCTTGACTTTTAATATGTTTCAAAGATTCATGATCGAATGTATAACAAATTCTTTGGGCCATAAATAATGTTGCCATGTTTCTAAAGTCCTAACAAGAGCATATAATTCTTTATCATAAGTAGAATAATTCAGACTAGGCCCACTCAATTTTTCGTAAAAGTATGCAACAGGTTTGCCATCTTGTAATAACACACCTCCTAATCCAATTCCACTAGCATCACATTCAAGCTCAAAAGTCTTATTAAAATCAGAAGTTGGAGTAAAGGAGCATGTGTCAACTTAGCTTTCAATACCGTGAAGGCTTCTTCCGTAGCGGTACCCCAAACAAAAGGCACATCCTTCTTTGTAAGCTCATTGAGAGGTGCAGAATGGTGCTGAAATCTCTCACAAAACGCCTATAGAAACCAGCGAGGCCAAGGAAACTCCTCACTTGTGTGACCGCTTTGGCTGCGCCAACTCTCAATAGCTTCAATCTTGGCTTTATCAACTTCAATTCCCTCGTGGAGTAACAACATAGCCAAGAAAAGATACTCGGTCGGTGCAAAAGGTGCACTTCCCAAGGTTACCAAACAAACGCATCACGAGAGCATTAAAAACAGCACGAATGTTCCAAATGTTCTTCCAAAGATTTGCTATAAATCAGATATCATCAAAATAAACTACCACAAATCGTCCAATGAAAGCACGAAACTTCGCTCATTAATCTCATGAAAGTACTAGGTGCATTAGTTAACCCAAAAGGCATGACTAACCACTCATATAATCCAAACTTAGTTTTAAATGCTGTTTTCCATTCATCTCCCAATTTCATACGAATTTGATGGTATCCACTACGCAAATCAACTTTGGAGAATATTGTAGAGCCACTCAATTCATCAAGCATATCATCTAGCCTAGGAATAGGGTGACGATAACTAATAGTAATATTATTGATGCCTCTACAATCAACACACATACGTGACGTACCATCCTTTTTCGCACTAGAATAATAGGAACAAAGACAAGGACTAAGGGATTCGCAGATATAACCTTTGTCGAGCAGCTCCTGTATTGACGATAATCTCCTTCGCCTCCTCCGGATTGGTACGGTATGGTGCACGGTTGGTAATGATGCACCGAATTAAGTCAATTTGATGCTCAATCCTCTAATAGGTGGTAATCCTGTGGCACGCCTTGTGGAAAGACGCCAACTCCCCGCAAAATGTTAGTGACAGCAGGGGCAAAGAGGAAGGCACGCCCTCTAATGAAAATAATGCCTCTTGCACACAAAAGCATAGCAAATAGATTTGCCAAAATCTAGCTCATCAATATCAGATTTGGTGGCAAGTAAACATGCACTTTTCAATTTAATTTCGTAAACAAAGAGATGGTTTATTATTAGGCTTCATGTGTCGCTCAAATTCTTTTGCCACAATCTGATTTTCACTCTTATTTTTCTCCTGCTTTTGCTTTATTAGCTCTATTAATATCATCTTTCAAAATGGACTCAGAGTCATAGGAAGCAAAGTAATATTTTTATCCTTATGAACAAGAGTATACCGATTGTTTCTACCATGGTGTACAGAATTTTTATCAAATTGCCATGGTCTACCAAGTAACAAGGAACATGCTTGCATAGGTACCACATCACAATCAACATAATCAGATATGTAGAGATACTAAAATGCACACTAACAAGACGTGTTACCTTCACCTTGCCGCTGTTGTTGAACCATTGGATGTAGTAAGGATGTGGATGTGGTCTTGTGGTGAGAGATAGCTTCTCCACCATCTCCATGCTAGCCAAGTTGTTGCAGCTCCTCCATCTATGATGACGCTAATAGAACGCTCCTTCACAACTCCCTTTGTATGGAACAAATTATGCCTCCGATTTTGCTCACTTTGTGTAACTCTGCACACTCAAAACACGCTGAGCAACTAAACATTCATACCGCCAAAGATCTTCAAAGAGCCATGTATTGTGTCTCATGATCGTAATCATCTCCACCGTGTTCCTCATGTGTAATAAGAGCCAAAGTCTCTCATCATAGTCACTAGCGGACTCATACCCACCATCCTCGTGAGCAATCATCACACGCTGAGATTTGCATTCTCTCGCAAAATGTCCTCTTCCCTTACAACGATTTACAAATAATATCACTTGTGTGCCCTGCTGACGCCATGGAAGAAGAGCTCTGGCAGGCCCAGCAGTGTGCTCTTGGCGATAGTGGTGGTTGTGCCTCGCTTTCTTGTATCACGGTTGGAGGTGGCACCAAGGAGGTGATGGTGCAAAGGAAGTAGATGATGCACGTGGTGTCCATGATGAAGGTCGACCTGCAGAAAAGTTAGTGCGCGCCAATGCCTCGCCGATCCTCAAGACTTCACGCTCAGCTTTACAAGCAAGATGGAATAAACGAGTGATATTATTATAATCCTTATAGTCTAGAATGGTCTCAATCTCTATTTAATCCACCCGTAAAACGTGCAAGCATAGCTTCATTCTCCTCAACAATACCACATCTAATCAAGCCAGCTTTGTAATTCCCGATAATATTCTTCTACAGAATTTTTTCCTTGTCTTAAACGCTGCAATTTTTGAAGTAATTCACGTTGATAATATGGTGGAACCCAACGAGTACGCATAGCAGTTTTCAAAGCAGCCCAAGTAGCTGAACAGATATAATCTACAATGTTCGACCACCAAACACATGCAAAGCTAGTGAAAGCACAAACAAAGCAGCAGAACACGCCTCTCCTCGTGATATTGTAAACATGTAAATCGTTGTTCAGCTTCTAACTCCCAAGTAAGATATATATCGTGAACATATCTACCCTCAAATGGTGGAATATTCAATTTCAGTTTAGGGAGATGGTCATGATCTCGCACTGAGGGGAGCCCTAACATTGCCATTATTTGCATGTGGACGACCGGTGGTTGTGGTGCTGGTGGTTGCACGTAGTTCGATGTTGATCAACCTCATCCTCGTAATCTTCCACATAATCATCCTCGCTTGCACCAAAGCAGCAGCAGAGTGAGCCAAAGAAGCACCAACAGCAGAGAGCAGCTGCACCAGAATTTTGTCCTCGCTCAATAGGAACACGCCGAGCTCGCCCATACCGATTCGAAGGGGCGAGTTGTTGTCGCTGCAGAGGTGCGATAGGTGCAGCCGGGCGTGGTTGTGGAAAACGCTACGAGCAATTCATCAAACTTGCTATCAAGCTTTGTTTCAAACGCCTTCTCAATGCCATCTATCTTCCCATGGCCTCACAAATCTGTTTACCACATCTTGCACCTGTCCAATCATCATTTGTCAAACTTATCATGTAGCTGTTTGTTTGTCGTTCTCCCAATCAGCCTCATCGGCCTGTGTTCCTGCCATGGTTAGCAGCAATAGAAACACACAAGAATATGATCCTACAGACTACTAGGAAGTGGTGGTGGTGGTGGTGACAACACAACCCGTGAAGCAAATCTCAAATTTTACCAGCCTACCCAAAGAAGTAGGTGGTGATCGCAACCGCTAGAAGTCAAAACTCTCAAAGCTTGGCTATAGCGACACTGTGGAGAATCAAACGCACGACGAGATGTATGTGGAGCTGGAAGGCTTATAATATGGTAGCAAAAGGGTCAAGAATAATCAAATCGAGATGCAAAGTTGAATAAACGCCAACGACGGTATCAGGTCGGTCCTAGGCTAGACCGTGCTAGAGACGCGAGCCTAGAACACTAACAAAATCACGGCGCTGCACGTAAACAAAGGAAAAGCACACTCAATTTTTTTTTCGCTTTTTTTTTTTTTTTACTTTTTTTTTTTTTTTTTTTTTTTTTTTTTTAAAAATCACTATAATGGCGAGTGTCTCAAAACTCTTCCTGTGTCAAATCGACAGATGGGCACGAAATTTTTTCGACCAAAATTTTTTTTTTTTTGATCGCCTGACCCAAAAACTGAAACGGGTCAAAAAACTTTCTATAACGGCGATCGCTCAATACGCTTAGAAACACCTAAAATAGGATAGCCGTAAAATTTTTATCCCGCGCTTTTGGAAAATTTTGGGCCTAAACGGAGGGTGGTTTCCTGACCACTCTTCTACGGCAAAAGATTGCCGAATCAAACCTACTCGCACAAGGAAACACGAATCGAAATTAGATGGATCCCAAAACAAATCTAATATGCAAGGAACTCGGATTGGTGGTGGATATATGGTGGTGGTATATGGCAGCGGTGGTGGTATATGGCAGCGTGGTGGTATATGGATACGGATTCAAGCGTGGCGGATAAGCGTGGTGGTAGATGGCAGGGCGATGATGATGGTGCGCGCGCGCGTGACAACTTATGACCGTAACTCAAACTCTAAAAGACTAGACTCTAAGACCAAAGAACTCGACACGACGATGCAACCGCAAATTCAACAACGCAAATA
>JAHHZJ010004941.1:0-23749 GCA_021437245.1 Aegilops speltoides | reverse complement strand
GCTTTCTTGTGCTTGGGAAGAAGTGCCTTGGTCTCATGAAGTTCCTTTCGAGTTCCATTGATTCCACAAGTGTTGTGCCAAACTATCGCACAAAGGTAAGTAGGTCCGAATCGGAGGAAGTCCTTCTTCTAATGGTGGAGTGGTGATTTTTCATCCTCGCTTCCTTCCGATAAGGCAAGAAACGGGTTGCCATCTGTGCCATCTCCGAAGAAGGTCTCGAGGCGAGTGAGTGTTGAGGGTTGCCCCGACGGCAAGAACTAGTGTTGCCATCCGGGGTCCTCAAGAACCAGCTTGTTGAGAGTCATTGGCCTTCACGATCACTTCCACGGATATCCCCTCGCGCCATTGATCCAATGCTCATGGTAGGTGAAAGTGGGGCTCGTGGAACTGCACCTCTTGAGGCTATCCTCGAGAAGCACGGAAACCGTGGTCGAAGTCTTCGCAGCAGCCATCTACAAAGGTTGAATGGGAGAGGTCAATAAGGAAAATGCATCTGGTGGGGTAAGCTTAAAAGAAGAGAGGTTTAGATGGTCTCAAGTTTAACTAACGCCCATGCTAACTAAGGCTTACCAAAGATGGCTCATAATGGGGGACCCCGACCGCAAGTCGTGATCACAATGCACGTAAATGATCCCAAGATCAATGCTCACCAACACCAAAAGTGAATAACAAGAGTCTTACATCCATACATACCGCCTTAACAAATTATGACCATTTGGTCAAGTCTTACATCGATAAAGCCTTAAGGGCTGAACATCAAATGAAAACAAAGCAGCGGAAATTTCGCGATAATAGAACCCATGCCATCCGCCTTAACCCACAGCATTCTGACGAAACGCCCTAGTTCGATGTTCGCCTCCAAAGAACTCTTCCAACTCCGGTTCTTCCATGCCGTCAATTAAATAACCAAAGGCAAGCCAATGAGTACTTTGAATGTACTCAGCAACCCATGATTTGGTTCAAGGTACAGAATGCATGACATAGGTAAAGTTTTGCATAAAGCTAGTTTTGAGTGCAATGACATGTTCAACATCCTATAAAGCATGCATCAAAGAATTCAAGTAACCATGAGAACAGGTCACGATATCAACATAAATAGAATGGGCACCAACCCATTATCATAAAAAAGGGGCACCAACCCATCTCAATCATGTCAAGTCCTTTGACTTGACCCAAGTCATTTCCATCATCTTACTCACACGGTTGAAAACCCCGACATAGTTTGCCAGCCCTAACCCTTCCCTTGACCGGGACACGGCTATTCAATAGTTTTACACTGCAGAGGTTGCACACTTTACCCACTAGATCCGGGAACTTCTGTCATCCACAGACTCAAGTACCCGGTAAGCACCGATCACCGCCTTTCCCTAGACGAACAACATGGAGTCCACTGATTGGTAGTAACCCCGCCAAACATTTCAAATAAAGTTTGGAGCCTTGCTCCCATATTCATCACATACCACAAGCACGGGTACCAACGTGTGTCCGGGCCCGAAAAACATGGCCCTTTACCCGCACGACCTGCCCCAAGAGAGAGCACCAACTCTCCCCGCCACTAGTAATGGGCTCCAAGCTAGTATCGGCAGGTACTCAACAATGCCCTTTCCCATATAAGGGTAGAGTGGTCCATGTAGGGTTGGGACAATCAAATCTTAAATCTAATCCGAAAACAACACACACTTGCCTCGACACCACTTCCCATCATGGTTACCTTTTCATCATCTCCCGCATAAATGGCACCGATGGGGTTTTCAAAGTTGTTTGAAAATATTTTGTTCCATCACCATGCATATCCCCCCTTTTATAGCATACTTAGCATCCTATCTACTCCCATGACTAGAGATGTGTCTGGCTCAAGTGGGAGTTCTTAAGTAATATGATTAATTGAACTTAAATTTATCATGAACTTAGTACCCGATAGTATCTTGCTTGTCTATGTTTGTTTGTAGATAGATGGCTCGTGTTGTTGTTCGCTGAATTTTAATGCGCCCTTGAGAAAGCAAAGTTGAAAGATGATGGTAGCAATTACACGGATCGGGTCCAGAATTCGAGGATTATCCTCATTGCTGACGTAAGAGTTACGCCCGAAGCACCACCGGTGCCGTGCCTGTCATTGATGCAACCGGCGATGTTAAGAACGCCCGGCAAGAGCAAAGCTGATGACTACTCTATAGTTCGCGTGCCATGCTTTTACGGCTTAGAACCGGTCTTCAACGACGCTTTTGAACGCCATGGAGCATAAGGAGATGTTCCAGAGTTGAAGCATATTTCAAGCAAATGCCCGGATTGAGAGATATGAAGTCTCCAATAAGTTCTATAGTCGCAAGATGGTGGAGAATAGTTCACAAGGAACACATACTCGTAATGTCTATAATAATCACTTGATTCAACCGGGAGCATCTTCCCGATGATAGTGTCATTGATGAATTCTTCCATCATCGCCACCAAGCTACAAGAGCTTTGTGATGAACTATAATATGCAAGGGATGAACAAGAATATTCCCGAGCTCTTCATGGCGTCAAAGCCAGGAGGTAGAAATCAAGAAGGAGCATCAAGTGTTGATGGTCAACAAGACCACTAGTTTCAAGAAAAAGCAAAAGGAAGAAGAAGGGGAACTTCAAAAGAACGGCAAGCAAGTTGCTGCTCAAGAGAAGAAACCCAAGTCTCGACCTAAGCTCAAATCGAAAAGCCTTTACAAGCGCATCGTCACCGAAGCGGAACTGCCCTAAGTATTTGCGGATAAGAAGGATGGCAGAGTGAACAAAGGTATATGTGATATACATGTTATTGATGTGTACCTAACTAGAGCTCGTAGCACTGGTATTTGATATCGGTTCGCTAATATTTGCAACTCAAACAAGGACTACGGAATAAGCGAGCAATCGCCAAGGACGAGGTGACGGCGCTGTGGAAATGGTTCCAAAGTCGATGTGATCGCGGTCGGCACGCTACCTCTACATCTACCTTCGGGATTAGTTTTAGACCTGAATAATTGTTATTTGGTGCTCATGAGCATGAACATTATATCCGGATCTTGTTTGATGCGTAGACGGTTATTCATTTAAATCAGAGAATAATGGTTGTTCTATTTATATGAGTAATATCTTTATGGTCATGCGCCTTGAAGAGTGGTATATTTTTATTGAATCTCAATAGTAGTGATATTCATAATGTTGAAGCCAAAGATGCAGTTGATAATGATAGTGCAACTTATTTGTGGTAATGCCGCTTAGGTCATATCGGTGTAAAACGCATGAAGAAACTCCATATCGATGGACTTCGAATCACTTGATTATGAATCACTTGGTACTTAAGTAACCGGCTCTCATGGGCAAGATGACTAAAACATCGTTTCCGTAACTATGGAGAGAGCAATGATTTGTTGGAAATCATACATATGTATGTATGGTCCGAATGTTGAGGCTCGGCGGATATCGTTATTTTCTCACCTTCAAGAGATGATTTGAGCAGATATGGGTATCTACTTAATGAAGCACAAGTCCAAACATTTGAAAAGTTCAAAGAATTTCAGTGAAGTAGAAAATCATCGTAATAAGAAAATAAAGTTTCTACGATCCGATCGTGGAGGAGAATATTTGAGTTACGAGTTTGGTTTACATTTGAAACAATGCGAATAGTTTCAAGAACTCACGCCACCGAACACCACAATTAAATGGTGTGTCCGAACGTCAGAATCGTGATTTTCACTTGATATGGTGCGATCTATGATGTCTCTCTACCGATTTACCGCTATCGCTTTGGGCTTATGCTTTAGAGATGGCCGCATTCACGCTAAATAGGGCACCATCAAAACCGCTGAGGCGACGCCTTTATGAACTGCGGGTTTGGCAAGAAACCAAAGTTGTCGCTTCTTAAAGTTTGGGGCTGTGATGCTTATGTGAAGAAATCAACCAGATAAGCTCGAACCCAAATCGGAGAAATGTGTCTTCATAGGATACCAAAAGAGATGTTGGGTACACCTTCTATCACAGATCCAAGGCAAGACATTTGTTGCTAAGAATGGATCCTTTCTAGAGAAGGAGTTTTCTCGAAAGAAGTGAGGAGGAAAGTAGAACTTGATGAGATAATCCATCTACTCCCTTATTGAAGTAGTTCATCACGAGAACCGCCCCCGTGACAACTACACCAATTAGTGAGGAAGCTAATGATATTGATCATGAAACTTCAAATCAAGTTTTCATGAACTCAGAGGTCTACTAGAGTAAGATCCGCACTAGAGTGGTACGTAATCCTATTCTCGAAGTCATGTTACTTGACCATGATGAACCTCACGAACTATGAGGAAGCGATGATGAGCCCAGATTCGCAAAATGGCTAGAGGCCATGAAATCTGAGATGGGATCCATGTATGAAAACAAAGTATGGACTTTGGTCGATTTATCTGATGATCGGCAAGCCATTGAGAATAAATGGATCTTTAAGAAGAAGACCGACGCTGATGGTAATGTTACTTCTATAAAGCTCGACTTGTTGCGTAAAGGTTTTCAAGTTCAAGGTTGACTATGATGAGACTTTCACCAGTAGCGATGCTTAAGTCCGTCTCAATCATGTCTATTGCTGCATTTCATGATTATGAAATTTGGCAAATGGTTGTCAAGACTGCATTCTTGAATGAATTTCTAGAAGAAGAGTTGTATATGATGCAGCCGAAGGTTTTGTTGATCCAAAAGGTGCTAATAAAGTGTGCAAGCTCCATTGCTCCATTTATGGACCGGTGCAAGCATCTCGAGTTAGAATAAACGCTTTGATAGTGTGATCAAAGATATGGTTTTATACACTGCATTTTGGAGAAGCCTCGATTTACAAGAAAGTGAGTGGGAGCTCAGCATTTCTAGTTTTATATGTTGATGACATATTATTAATTGGAAATGATATAGAATTTTTGGATAGCATAAAGGATACTTGAATAAAAGTTTTTCAATGAAAGACCTCGTGAAGCTGCACATATATCATCAAGATCTATAGAGATAGATCAAGACGCTTAATAGGACTTTTCACAAAGCACATACTTTGACAAAATTTTGAAAAAGTTCAAATGGATCAAAGAAAGGATTCTTGCTCGGCTACAAGGTGAAGTTGAGTCAAACTCAATGCCCACCACGTAGGAAGATAGAGAGAAAATGAAAATGTTCCCTTATGCTTCAGCATAGGCTCTATCATGTATGCAATGTCGTGGTACCGCACCGACGATGCTTAGCAATAAGTTTAAGAAGGTACAAAGTAATCCAGGAGGATCAATCGGACAGCTGGTCAAGAACATCCAAATACCCGAAAATGACTAAGGATATGTTTTCAGATATGGAGGTGACAAAGAGCTAGTCGAAATGGTTACGCCGATGTAAGTTTTTGGCACCATCCCGGACGATTCTAAATCGCAAACCGGAAACGGTTTATATTAAACGGTGGAGCTGTAAGTTGCGCTTCTAAACAAAGGCCGTGGCGGGATCTACATGTGAAGCGGATACATAGTCGCTCAAGCACGAATGAAGGAGTCTGATGAAGGAGTTCATTTCCGATCTAGGTGTCATACCTAGTGCATCGGGACCAATGAAGATCTTCTGTGACAATATCGTGCAATTGTTTTGGCAAAGGAATCCAGATTTCATAAGAGGACCAAGCACATCAAGAGACGCCAATTCCATTCAGACCAAGTCCAAGTGGGAGACATAGAGATTTACAAGATACATACGGATCCGAATGTTGGTGCACTGCTGACTAAGCCACTCTCACCAGCAAAAACATGATCAGACCAAGACTCCATGGTGTTAGAATCATTACTATGTAATCTAGATTATTGACTCTAGTGCAAGTGGAGATCAAGGAAATATGCCCTAGAGGCAATAATAAAGTTATTATTTATCTCTCATATCATGATAAATGTTTATTATTCATGCTAGAATTGTATTAACAGAAACATGATACATGTGTGAATACATAGACAAAACATATAGTCACTAGTATGCCTCTACTTGACTAGCTCATTAATCAAAGATGGTTATGTTTCCTCGACCATAGACATGTGTTGTCATTTGATTAATGGGATCACATCATTAGAAGAATAATGTGATTGACTTGACCCATTCGCTAGCCTAGCACTTGATCGCTTAGTATACCGCTATTACTTTCTTCATGACTTATACAAAGTTCCTACAACTATGAGATTGTGCAACTCCTGCCACCGAAGAACACTTTGTGTGCTACCAAACGCTACAACGAATCGGTGATTATAAAGGTGCTCTACAGTGTTTCCAAGGTATGTTGGGTTGGCATAATCGAGATTAGGATTTGTCACTCCGATTGTCTGGAGAGGTATCTCTGGCCTCTCAAGAATACTCATCACCTAAGCCTTGCAAGCATGTAACTAATGAGTTAGTTAAGAGATGATGTATTACGAACAGTAAAGAGATTTGCCAAGAATGATTGAACTAGGTATTGATACCACGATCAAATCTCTGCAAGTAACATACCGATGACAAAGGGAACAACGATGTTATGCGCGGTTTGACCGATAAAGATCTTCAGAGAATATGTCTGGCCAATATGGGCATCCAGTCCCATGTTATTATCAACGGGTCTCGCCATGTCACATAGTTCTCGAACTCGTAGGGTCCGTGATGCTTAACGCTTCGCTGACGATATAGTATTATATGAGTTATGCATGTTGATAACCAATGTTGTTCTCGAGTCCTGATGAGATCATGGACATGACGAGGAACTCCTAATGGTCCGGAGATAAAGTTTGATATGGATAATAGTGTTTGATCTCAAAGGGTTCCAAATTCACCTAAGAGGTTCTGATGTTTCCTTTAAATGTTTGGGTATGAGAACACGTTATTTGGGGCTAAGGGGAAAGCCCACAAGGTTTTGGAAAGCGCAGGAAGTTTTATGAGTCTGGGGGCCAGCGCCAGGTCTCGGCGTTCGGGTCCCAGACTTTAATCCAGCGAAGCCAAGGAAAACAGCCCAATGACAAGGAGAAGTAGTCGGACAAGGCCGAGGACAAAGAGGATAGTGATGAAGAATATCCCATGTCAATTCCACTGGCGATTTTTGCTGATGTTGAGAGCAAAAGTCGATCAAAGTTATCAACCGCGAGGTGAATATGGTCGCCCGCAACGCCTCAGCTATCTGAAATGGTCTCAGATCGCCATCACATTCGATCAATTCGATCATCCGACGACATAGCCACCCCCGAGGCAAGCTGGTGGTCGCACTGCTTGTCGGAAGGCACTCGATCGACTAAGGTATGGCGGATGGTGGCGGGATTGAATATACCGTATGCGGAGACGCTAAAGGAATGGGCATTCGATGTCCAAACTCAGTTCTAGCAACATGAGTTTCATGGAGTCATACCGGGAAGAAGGGTGAGTCACTCGCCAAATAGCTTCAATGTGGTCTTCGCCATTCAAGCATTTTCGCAAAGAAAAGTTAACATTTGAAGTCGATTTCAGAGTGCTCATCACGCCATTTTAGGTAGGCAGTTCACGCATCGATTCTATGGCTCGACCATGTTACGGTACCTCAAATTGAAGATGCTCGGTCCAAAAGGGGTGATCACCATCGAAATCGGAAAGGCGTAAGAGTACTTTCAGAAAGGCTCAAAGATCGCCAATGCTCAGATGGCGGTAGTAGAACTATAGGAATATCAGAAAACCGCAGATCCGAGTGATTTGTTGCGAGCCAAGAAACCTGCTACCGAATTAGTGTTTCAGTCGTCTCGTGAAACCAAGCCGGTTCACATCCACCCGACCGACCCCAATGCAGCTCCGACTCATATTTCCACCACACTCGACTCCAAATAGGAAGAAGCATTCATCCGCCTCCTGGAGAACCGACATCTTTGAATGGAAGCTCACGACATGCCGGTGTTCCTCAGGCTGGCTGAGCACCGCCTATGAGTCGCACCCAAAGATAAACCTGAAAGAACATTCGATAGCTCGCCATCCGAAGAGAAAGGCCATTGGCGAAGAGGCATCTCGCCCCAGCAGAGTTTATTCGAGAGATTTACCATTCGTGGCTCGCCAATGTTGTCATGGTCCCCAAGAAAGACAAGTCACTTCGCATGTGTATTGATTTCAAACATATCAATCGGGCCTGCCCGGAAGATCATTTTTCTCTCCCGCCAGACGACCAAATTGTCGACTCGATCATGGGATGAGAGATTGTCTTTTAGACGCCTATTCCGGTACCTTCAGATCCGTCTCAGAGTGACCCGATGAGATCAAAACAGCTTTCATCACTCCATTCGGTGCTTCGTTATGTCACCATGCCATTCGCCTCAAGAATGCCGGAGCCACGCTCATGAGGATGATTCGGCGTTTACTCACTCAAATCAGTGAACGGAAGCGCATATGGATGATATTGTGGTCAAGTCACGAAAGGTTCACCTATCGATCGACCTCGCTGAAACATTTGCCAATCTCAGGAGGTATGATATCAAGCTCAATCCATCAAAGTGCACATTTGGAGTTCCCGTGGAAAGTTACTCTTTTTCATTTCCGAACGAGGAATCGATAACCCGAAAAATTGGCACTATATTCAATGAAACGCCTATGCGTGTATGATGTCCGTAAATCTCATCGATGCTTGGCTTAAGTCAATTCATCTCTCGCCGGTGAAAAGGCATTGCCTCTTACCGATCGATGAAGAAGTCGATGTTCGAGTGGACTCCAGAGGCCGATGCAGCATTTGCCGAGCTAAAAGCTCGCTTCCACCCACCGTGCTTGCCGCCCAATCAGAAAGAGCCTCTGTTTTACATTGCAGCCACAGACAAGTCGCAAGATAAAGATTTTACGGTCGAAAGGGAAGAAGAAGGAAAGCCTTCAAAGTTCAGCACTCAGATATTATCTTTCCAAGTGTCAATTCCCCATCAGCAAAGATACCCTCATTATCGGCTCGTATGGGATCTACATGACCATGAAGAAGGTTGCTCATTATTTATCTGATCATTCCATTACGGCCGCCGGACGCCCATTGTCGAGATTCTGCACAACAGGATGCAATCGTCGAGTGGCTAAATGGGCGATTGAACTCCTTCCCTTGATATCAAGTTTGAGGCAAAGAAAGCCATTAAGTCCCAGCAATAGCATACTTCATCGCCGAGTGGATTGAATAACACCAGCGACTAAGTTCACTTGTTAATCGACCATGTTCTTTCGACGGTTCTAAATGTTAAATGGTTCCGTGTCAGTTGTATTGGTTTCCCGAGGAGATAAGCTTCGATATGTGCTCTAGATTCATTTTGATTCTCCAACAATGAAGCTAATACGAGGCGCTTTTGTATGGGGTTATGATGGCTATTTCACTCCGTCTGGCCGCCTTTATGGTCTATGGCGACTCGATTTGGTGGTCAATCGTGATGAAGGAGGACATTAGAATCCCAGCTATGACCGGATATCGCAATAAAGAAGGAAGCTTGAAAAGAAATTTGAGGGATAGAGCTCCATCATATACCCCGATCAAGAATCAAGCGGCCGATGATTTGGCGAAGATAGGTTCCAAGAGGGAAGCCATTCAAGTGATGTGTTCTTGGAGCATATCCATACTCCATCTCAAGGAAGATCCTTTACCAAGAAGCCCGCAGCCAAAAGTGCTACAGATCCGATCAAGTAGATGTTCCAGCGGTGGTCGACTGATCATGGAAGCATTGGTCATCACTCCCCGATCCGACAGATCGCATATCGCAGATATCTTGAAGAAAGAACTCCCAGAGGACGAAGAAGAGGCTTGATGATCGTCCGCCGACATCTAAGGCCTTTATCGTGATAGGGATAGTTGCATAGAGAAAGCGCCGATCGAGAAGGGGCGTGTAACGCCGTAAGAGGGCTCGGACAATCTCTGATTTATATCCACTGGGACCTCGTGGGAATATCCTTCTCGACCATTGTGGCTAAAGCATACCGAAGCGGATTTTACTAGCCAAGAGCTTAATGAAATGGCAAAGGAGATAGTCAAAGTGTGAAGGATGTCAATTTTACTCCAATATGTCACATAAGCCCGCCTTAGCCTTTGAAGACCATTCCACCTGCTCTGCCTTTCACTGTATGGGGATTGGACATGGTTGGACCATCGAGAACAGGTGGTTGCTTCACCCATGTGCCGGTAGCAATGACAAGTTCACCATATGGATCGAGGCTAAACCCATCAAAATCTTGATGCCGCACCGCTGCCGCCTTCATTAGGGAGTTGATATTCAGATATGGAGTTCCACATAGCATCACCACGCATAATGGGTCAAACTTCGATTTCGAGGAATTCGTGAGCCTTCGCACATCTCGTGGTACACGAAGTCGACTACGCTCGTCGCCACCCCTAGTCGAATGGACAAGCGTAATAAAGCTAAATGGCTTAATTTCAAAGGGTTGAAACCCGATTGATGCGTGATCTCAAGCACATACCGGGCGATGGGTTGATGAACTTCATTGGTTGGGGATTAGGACCACACCCAACCGGCGATCGAGAACTCCGTTTTCCTAGTTTACGGAGTCGAAGCAGTCTTGCCGAGTGACCCGCTTCACAACGCGCCCGAGTCGAACTCTCTACACCGAAGCAAGCCAGCAAGCCCGGCAGGACATAATGACCTTCTAGAAGAAGAAAGAGAGATGGCCTTGATCCGACGACCATTTATCGAGGGACTTATGCCGCTCCATGCCAAAAATGTGAAGAGCCGAGCTTAGGATGGAGATTTGGTTCTCCGAAAGTGATCAAAGGAAGCCACACAAGCTCGCTCCCTACTTGGGAAGGTCCTTCATCGTCACCAAGGTTCTCCACAACGGAGCATACCGCCTTTACAATGTCGTAGCACCGATCGGGACGAGCCCCGAAGCGTGGAACGCGGAGCTACTCCGGCCTTTTATACTTAAGTATTCAATCTAATGAGTTGTAATAAAAGTACTTCAGTAGTTCATTTATCAAAGACAAGAGCTTTATAATTTTCCCAGATTGATTGTTACTGGGTCCCGCATAAAGTGTACCTCGAAGGTGGCTTAGCTACAATCCGCTTCGCCTAAGTCTCAGAAAAATCCTTATCGCAGTGGTGAGCCAATCTCCCACTCGGGGCTTAGCATGAATCCATTTCGCCTAAGTTAAACAAAATCCTATCGAAAGTGGTAAGCCAGCCTTCCACTCGAGGCTTAGCCGCAGTCCGCACTCGCCTAAGTTAAACAGGAAATCCTACCAAGTGGTGAGTCAGCCCCACTGGCTTAGCCGCAGCATGAAGCGCCACTCTAAGTACTAAACACAACGAGGGCCGCAAGGAGTGACAAGGTGCAGGTCGATCAGCACCTCCTTCCCGAAGCTATGCCACAACATAACGCGGCGCTCATAGGGAGGACGAGGTGCAGGTCAATCGCCACTTCTCCTTCCCAGCCACGCCACAACAGAACGCATGTACCTCGCACGGAGGACGAGGTGCAGTCGATTGTTACCTTCTTCTTCGGTACGCCACTTGGGGGCTATAGTCAGCAAATTTCAAGTGCTCACCTAAGTTTTTGAAAATCCCATCGAGTGGAGGAGCAGTGACTCCCACTCTGGGCTTAGCCGCAGCCTCCCTGCTTCTCGAAAATCCTACCGAGTGGAGAGCAGACCTCACCTTGGGGCTTAGCTGCAGCCCGCCTCGTCTAAGTTTTTGAAAACTCATCGAGTGGAGAGCAGCACTTCACTCTGGGGCTTAATGCAGCTTGTTTCCGCCTAAGTCGAAGAAATCCCACCGAGTGGAGAGCAGACCTCCCACCTCGGGCTTAGTCGCAGAGCCACTACCGCCTAAGTTTTTGAAAATCCTACCGAAAGTGGAGAGCAGACTCCCACTCTGAGGCTTAGTCAGTAGCCCGTTGTTCGCCAAGCATGTCGAGGCACGAGTCAATTGCAATTTAGGCTTCATTCTTGCTCAGTAAAGAGCATTTCAAACAACAAAGATATGGGCCAAGTTAAAGACAATGTTCATTCGGAGGCGATGCAAACATATTCAACGCCAAATCCAAGTTCTATAACGCCTCACTTAACTGTATATGTTTAGGCGCTTAAGTTCGTTAAAGTTTATCGGTTATAAAAACCACTCAAGCATACCGAGGCAAATTTAAAGTATCGAGCATAGAAGTTTTTTTATCCCTCCGTGGGAGGGCCGAAGGCTAACGAATCTCTTCAGGTCAATTCCATCAGCGATCCGAGTGGCAGAGCGATGAAGGTCTTCCATGAAGGATTCGGAAATCGTGGCTTGGTATTGGCCACCTTTGAGAGCTGCCAGCCTTGTCCTCTCGCCGCATCCTTGCAAAGGAACACCACCAAAGATAGAGCAACATCAAGACCGCACCGCGTAAGATTTCTTCCATTCTCAGACTCAATTTTGGAACTTCATTCACCGAGTCATTAGAGACTCGAGGTCGCTCAAGTGTTTCTCTGCCGTGAAAACAGTGTCGGCGCGCCGACGCTGCAACCTTCAAGCTTGCAAGATAGTCGATCACAAATAGTAACGCGAGACTTTAGCCGGAGCATATTCATGTATGCTCCTCCTTCACAGGAGAGTTGATGGGATCCAAGCCGCTCCACTCAACTAGTCTCCTTCAAAGTTTGCAGGTAATTCTCAAGGATATTTATCCAAGGATAAGTCAACACTTCTACAATAAGTCAATGTTACCAATGGATATAAGGGCCACCGAAAGCATGAGGAACAAACTTGGCGAGCCCCCATAAATCTCTAAGTCATTCTTCTTTCCAAACATTTCACTAGCCTTATCACTCAAGGCCAACTTGTCACTTCTTCAACGACCGCATACTTGTTACCGTCGAGAGCTTTCAGATTGGTATTCTCTCTTCGTTTATCGACTGGTTGCCTTTTCTTCCGGCGAAGTTTGATCTTTTCCGGTCGTCACCAAATGAAGTTCAAGATCCTTCCTTCTTCAGAGAATCCCTTAGTTTTTCTCACAAATAATAACAAGAAGATCAAGCTCAGAGCTTATCAAGGAACAAAGGTACGGTCGCCGGTTCTCACCAAACATACCTTTTTCCTCCTCCTTCGCCGTGGAAGTTCTCTTGGACAAGCTCAGATCAAGTTCAAGCTGATATGCTTGTCCACCACTCAAGAGCAACGAGTCGCAAGCTCGCAAGATTTCGCAAGGATCAATCGACAAACATCAAAAATAGGTCACTTCCAAGTGACTAAGAGAAAAGGCGTAGTATTTCTAAGACTACAGCCAAATCTAAATATTCAATTGTAGTCTCAGATTACACCTCCAAGGTGCACTTAGCGCCCTGTTCCGGGTTCTATCAGCCAGAGTCGATCAACAACCAAAAAGACCGGAAGGCTAACTATACCAACAATTAGTCACGCTCAAAAAAGTTGGTTCGCATCGTAGACGTGCAAGCAAATAGTTACGCTCGATCATTGGACTACACTCTGGCAAGGCACTTAATGGTTCTCACCACTGGCTATGATTCCAATCGACTGATCGAGTAAAAACAAGCAATAAGAATAAGTTCAAAGATTAAGATCTATGGTCGATCGCCAAAGAGTCCACCATAGCCCCTTTGGGGATTACACTCAAAGGTGTACTTCAGCGCGTTCCCCACCAATCTGTGATATTCAAACCTATTAACGCATCGGGTGTACGGCTGAATACTAAGATTTTCGTAAAGGAAAGTTTCCAGATATAATATCCCAATGTAACAGCGCGTGATCGACATCAACTCAACATTGCTCAAGGGTTGAACTAGTGTCATAAGCCGCTGGACGCTTCTCGGATCGCCTTCACTTGCTCCATCATAACCTTCGCTGGCTATGGCTTCTTAGCAGCGCTTGCTTGGTCTTCTAGGGCGTGGTGGGTAGAGAAAAGATAAGGCTGATCAAGACTTCGATTACGAAGGGTTAGCACTCTCGTTAGCGGTGATTCAAAGGATACGGTAGGCCGAAAGTAGACGTTGTCCCCTTTGCAACTAACGCCCCAAAGGCCGATACAACCCGAGATGTCTGGTCAGCAGACGCTTTCCTATTCCTCCTTCCGCCTCGTTGGTTCTCGTCATCATCATTAGGGAAGATCAATGACGATACTAGGTGGTGACGCAGGAAAGGTTCAGGTTAAAAATGAAGATCTTTGTCGATCAAAACGGCTACAAAGGTCATACCTGTGGTTGGAAGTAATGAGCATCCTCCATCTCTTGATCTTCGTGTTTGGTCGAGGTCTCGTGGTTGCAGACCGCTAGCCTGTAGATCACCAACAACCAACAAATCGACCAAGAGTAAATTCATGAGAAACAAGAAGACACAAGTTACGCCATTACCCGTAAATAGTGGGAATCGCCATCTTCATCTTCGCAAGGCCTTCGTCCGGCTTTTGACGGCACCACTCGAGATTGCTTTGCTGCTTTCTCACCGGAAGCGCCTTTAGAGGTCGTCCGAGGACGCTTGGTCGACCAGATAACAGACGCTAGCCCCTTGCCGCTCGGGATCGCGGTGGTCATGGGCAAGCTTGGATCTTCTTCGTAACGGGAGGCGCGACTTTCCTCCCTCCCTCTTCCCTCCCTCCTCTTCCTCATCTAATCACCATCCTCATCACCCTCATCGCCATCCGACTTACCTTCTTGACTCCTTCGGCTCCACTTCCTTCCTCCTCCTCGGTTCAAGGGCTATGCTTCCGCTGGGAATCGAACATAACCTGCTGGTAGCCCCAGACAAATGATAAGACAAAAGTCAATCGATCGATCGGCGCAGAAAGCGTAATGGATGAAACATGATTATAGCTCTGAGACAAGTACATGCCTTTGTCTGGAATATAAGACCGGTCGAGTATGGATCTCTCCACACGAGGGTTATCTTTGTTACATGGCGCGCTATCCACCCTCTAGTGTGGTGTCGCTGACTCGGGTGGACCTGAGGGTGTCTTCACCGTGGTACAACCACATTGGATGACCTTCAGATTGAAGTGGCCATGCGCCTGGCCGAAGAAAACTCCAGGAGATCCATGCCAAGACCCCTGCTGCTAATGAGCTGGACTACGCGGTTCCATTAACAATATTTTACCGGCCTTCTCCTCGGAAGCACTTTCAGAGAAGACGGTTTGTTCACCTGGACTGGCGGAGAAGGATGAGCCCAAACTGACCGCCTCAAGGCTGACCAGGGTCTTGCAATAGAACCAAGTCTATTAATCACCCTCTAAATCGACTTGGGAAGGGTCATGCAATGGAGTAAGCGCCTTACTCCTCATCCTGACCTCCCAAGACCCTGCATACACATCTGATTACTTGAGTTCTCCCTGCTATTCGGATTAGCCTTTTTCACCGCCCCGAGAGCGACAGTGAAATATGTGGTTTGAAGAGGCCCCAATGCGGCCGACAACCCAAAAAGTTTTCACACAAAGACACGAAGCGTGAGATAGGCAATGGAATTGGGTGTGAAGTGGTGGAGTTGTGCTCCAAGAAGCCTGTCAAACCCCGAAAGAAAAGATGCGGTGGCAGAAAAACCCACGCCGATATGGTGGCTAAAAGGACACACTCACCTCCTAAGGCCGAGAAGCTGCCACTCCGCCCCGTGAAGTTTAGCAAGCCGCCTGCTCGATCAACCTTCGTTCGCTGGCTGATCATCGTAGATCTCTTCTGGGTGATGGTCGAGCTAATCCAATCCCCTAGATCCAACTTTATGGCAAGCAGGACCGTGGATTTGAGGATCCCAGCCCGGGACCAAGGTCGCTTTCCTCCTTCGCATTGGCAGTCATACTTCTTCGCCGCCTTCCAAAGTCATTGCCTTCCTCCCTTCAATTATTGTCGCCTGGGAAGCAGTGAAGGAAATATGCCCTAGAGGCAATAATAAAGTTATTATTTATTTCATCATCATGATAAATGTTTATTATTCATGCTAGAATTGTATTAACCGGAAACATGATACATGTGTGAATACATAGACAAAACATATAGTCACTAGTATGCCTCTACTTGACTAGCTCATTAATCAAAGATGGTTATGTTTCCTAACCATAGACATGTGTTGTCATTTGATTAATGGGATCACATCATTAGGAGAATGATGTGATTGACATGACCCATTCCGTTAGCCTAGCACTTGATCGCTTAGTATACCGCTATTGCTTTCTTCATGACTTATACAAAGTTCCTGCAACTATGAGATTGTGCAACTCCTGCTTACCGAAGAACACTTTGTGTGCTACCAAACGCCACAACGAATCGGGTGATTATAAAGGTGTTTCTAATGTGTTTCCGGTACATGTTGGGTTGGCATAATTCGAGATTAGGTTTTGTCATCCGATTGTCGGAGAGGTATCTTCGGCCTTCTCGTAATACTCATCACCTAAGCCTTGCAAGCATTGTAACTAATGAGTTAGTTATGAGATGATGTATTACGAACGAGTAAAGAGACTTGCCAAGAACGAGATTGAACTAGGTATTGATACCGACGATCAAATCTCGCAAGTAACATACCGATGACAAAGGAACAACGATGTTGTTATGCGGTTTGACCGATAAAGATCTTCAGAGAATATGTAGGAACCAATATGGGCATCCGTGTCCCGCTATTGGTTATTGACCGAAACGTGTCTCGGTCATGTCACATAGTTCTCGAACCCGTAGGGTCCGCACGCTTAACGCTTTCGCTGATTTATATAGTATTATATGAGTTATGCATGATGGTAATCAATGTTGTTCTGAGTCCCTGATGAGATCATGGACATGACGAGAACTCGAAAATGGTCCTGAGATAAAGTTTGATATATGGAATAATAGTGTTTGATCTCGAAGGGTTCCGAATTCACCGGAAGAGGTTCCGGATGTTTCCTCAAATGTTGGGGTACGAGAACACGTTATTTGGGCCAAGGGGAAAGCCCACAAGGTTTTTGGAAAGCTAAAGGAAGTTTTATGGAGTCCAGGGCCGACGCCAGGTCTCGGCGCCCGGGTCCAGAGCCGAACCTCTGCTCTTCGCCCTGAGTCCGAGAAGGACTTCCTCCTTTCGGTGAAACCGACTTTGTGGAGGCTTTTACTCCAAGTTTCAACCCCAAGGCTCAACATATAAATAGAGGGGCAGGGCTAGCACCAAAGACACATCAAGAAACACCAAGCCGTGCCAGCAACCTGCCCCTCTAGTTTATCCTCCACCATAGTTTCCGCAGTGTTTAGGCGGCCCTCGCGGAGATTGTTCATCATCAACACGGCACCACGCCGTCGGTCGCCGGAACTCATCTACTACTACCGTCCTTGCTCGATCGAGAAGGCGAGGACGCCATCGAGCTGAACGTGTAGTGTCAACTCGGAGGTGCCGCGGCTCGCGGTACTTGGATCGGTCGGATCGTGAAGACGACGACTACATCAACCGCTGCTGATAAACGCTCGCTTAGCGGTCTTCAAGGGTACGTGAAGATACACTCCTCTCGCTGCTATCATCACCATGATCTTGCGTGCGCGAGGAAATTTTTGAAATTACTACGCTCCCCAACAAAGGGCATCCGAGCCTAGGTTTTATGCGCTGATGTTATATGCACGGTAGAACACAAGTGAGTTGTGGATATATAAGTCATACCGCCTACCAAAGATGTCATACTTTGGTTCAGCGGTATTGTGAGATGAAGCGCCCGACCGACATTACGCCAGACGCTTACGCGAGACTGGTTTCACTGCTACGAGCACTCGTGGCTTAAAGGTGGCTGGCGGTGTCTGCCTTCTCACTTTAGTTGAACCGAGTGTGACTACGCCCGTCCTTGTGAAGGTTAAACAGAGTCAACTTGACAAACTATCGCTGTGGTTTTGATGCGAGGTAAGAACGGTTCTTGCTAAGCCCGTGAGCAGCCACGTAAAATTTGCAACAACAAAGTAGAGGACGCCTAACTTGTTTTTGCAGGCATGTTGTGATGTGATATGGTCAAGACGTGATGCTATATTTTATTGTATGAGATGATCATGTTTTGTAACCGGTTATCGGCAATCGGCAGGAGCCATATGGTTGTCGCTTATTGTATGAAATGCAAACGCTTCTAATTGCTTTACTTTATCACTAAGCTGTAGCGATAGTCGAGAAGCAATAGATGGCGAAACGATAACGATGCTACGATGGAGATCAAGGTGTCGCCGGTGATTTATGGTGATCACGACGGTGCTTTCGAGATGGAGATCACAAGCACAAGATGATGATGGCCATATCATATCACTTATATTGATTGCATGTGATGTTTATCCTTATGCATCTTATCTTGCTTTGATTGACGGTAGCATTTTAAGATGATCTCTCACTAAAATTATCAAGAAGTGTTCTCCCGAGTATGCACCGCTGCCTAAAGTTCGTCGTGCCGAGACACCACGTGATGATCGGTGTGATAAGCTCCACGTCCATCTACAACGGGTGCAAGCCAGTTTTGCACACGCGGAATACTCAAAGTTAAACTTGACGAGCCTAGCATATGCAGATATGGCCTCTAACACGGAGACCGAAGGTCGAAAGCGTGAATCATATAGTAGATATGATCAACATAGTGATGTTCACCATTGAAAACTACTCCATCTCACGTGATGATCGGTTATGGTTTAGTTGATTTGGATCACGGATCACTTAGATGACTAGAGAGATGTCCGCCTAAGTGGGAGTTCTTAAGTAATATGATTAATTGAACTTAAATTTATCATGAACTTAGTACCGATAGTATCTTGCTTGTCTATGTTTGTTTGTAGATAGATGGCTCGTGCCGTTGTTCCGTTGAATTTTAATGCGCCTTGAGAAAGCAAAGTTGAAAGATGATGGTAGTAATTACACGGATCGGGTCCAGAATCTCGAGGATTATCCTCATTGCTGCACGTAAGAGTTACGCCCCGAAGCACCGCTGGTGCCAGCCCCGCATCGATGCAATCGACGACGTTAAGAACGCCCGGCAGAGCAAAGTCGATGACTACTCTATAGTTCAAGGTGCTATGCTTTACGGCTTAGAACCGGTCTTCAACGACGCTTTGAACGTCATGGAGCATATGAGATGTTCCAGAGTTGAAGTTAATATTTCAAGCAAATGCCCGATTGAGAGATATGAAGTCTCCAATAAGTTCTATAGCTGCAAGATGGAGGAGAATAGTTCACAAGGAACACATACTCAAAATGTCCGGGTATAATAATCACTTGATTCAACCGAGTTAATCTTCCTGATGATAGTGTCATTGATGTAATTCTCTAATCATCGCCACCAAGCTACAAGAGCTTCGTGATGAACTATAATATGCAAGGGATGAACAAGACTATTCTCGAGCTCTTCGCAATGCTAAAGTCACGGAGGTAGAAATCAAGAAGGAGCATCAAGTGTTGATGGTCAACAAGACCACTAGTTTCAAGAAAAAGGCAAAGGGAAGAAGAAGGAACTTCAAAAGAACGGCAAGCAAGTTGTCTGCTCAAGAGAAGAAACCCAAGTCCGACCTAAGCTCGAAATCGAAGTGCTTCTATCGCAAGTGCATCGTCATCGAAGCGGAACTGCCCCAAGTATTTGGCGGATAAGAAGGATGGCAAAGTGAACAAAGGTATATGTGATATACATGTTATTGATGTGTACCTAACTAGAGCTCGAGTAGCACTGGTATTTGATAACGGGTTCTCGCTAATATTTGCAACTCAAACAGGACTACGGAATAAGCGAGCACCGCCAAGGACGAGGTGACGGCGCGCTGGGAAATGGTTCCAAAGTCGATGTGATCGCGGTCGGCACGCTACCTCTACATCTACCTTCGGGATTAGTTTTAGACCTGAATAATTGTTATTTGGTGCCGCGCTGAGCATGAACATTATATCTGGATCTTGTTTGATGCGTAGACGGTTATTCATTTAAATCGAGAATAATGGTTGTTCTATTTATATGAGTAATATCTTTATGGTCATGCACCCTTGAAGAGTGGTCTATTTTATTGAATCTCGATAGTAGTGATACATATTCATAATGTTGAAGCCAAAAGATGCAGAGTTGATAATGATAGTGCAACTTATTTGTGGCAATCGCCGCTTAGGTCATATCGGTGTAAAGCGATGAAGAAACTCCATATCGATGGACTTCGGAATCACTTGATTATGAATCACTTGGTACTTAAGTAACCGTGCCTCATGGGCAAGATGACTAAAACACCGCTTCCCGAATATGGAGAGAGCAACAGATTTGTTGGAAATCATACATGTATGTATGTGGTCCGATGAATGTTGAGGCTCGTGGCGGATATCGTTATTTTCTCACCTTCACAGATGATTTGAGCAGATATGGGTATATCTACTTAATGAAGCACAAGTCTCAAACATTTGAAAAGTTCAAAGAATTTCAGAGTGAAGTGGAAAATCATCGAATAAGAAAATAAAGTTTCTACGATCCGATCGTGGAGGAGAATATTTGAGTTACGAGTTTGGTTTACATTTGAAACAATGCGAATAGTTTCGAACTCACGCCAACCCGAACACCACAACGAAATGGTGTGTCCGAACGTCAGAATCGTGATTTTACTTGATATGGTGCGATCTATGATGTCTCTTACCGATTTACCGCTATCGCTTTGGGGTTATGCTTTAGAGACGGCCGATTCACGCTAAATAGGGCACCATCAAAATCTGCTGAGACGACGCCTTATGAACTGTGGTTTGGCAAGAAACCAAAGTTGTCGCTTTTTAAAGTTTGGGGCATGATGCTTATGTGAAGAAACTTCAACCGATAAGCTCGAACCCAAATCGAGAAATGTGTCTTCATAGGATACCCAAAAGAGATCATGGGTACACCTTCTATCACAGATCCAAGGCAAGACATTTGTTGTTAAGAATGGATCCTTTCTAGAGAAGGAGTTTCTCTGAAAGAAGTGAGGGGAGGAAAGTAGAACTTGATGAGATAATCAGATCTACTCCTTATTGAAAGTAGTTCATCACGAGAACCGTTCTCGTGACAACTACACCAATTAGTGAGGAAGCTAATGATATTGATCATGAAACTTCGATCAAGTTTCACTGAACCTCGAGGTCTACCAGAGTAAGATCCGCACCAGAGTGGTACGGTAATCCTATTCGGAAGTCATGTTACTTGACCATGATGAACCCACGAACTATGAGGAAGCGATGATGAGCCCAGATTCCGCAAAATGGCTAGAGGCCATGAAATCTGAGATGGGATCCATGTATGAAAACAAAGTATGGATTTTGGTTGATTTGCCTGATGATCGGCAAGCCATTGAGAATAAATGGATCTTTAAGAAGAAGACTGACGCGATGGTAATGTTATCGTCTATAAAGCTCGACTTGTTGCGTAAAGGTTTTCGACAAGTTCAAGGGTTGACTATGATGAGACTTTTCACCAGAGCGATGCTTAAGTCTCGTCCAATCATGTTATTATCACGCATTTCATGATTATGAAATTTGGCAAATGGATGTCAAGACTGCATTCTTGAATGGATTTCTAGAAGAAGAGTTGTATATGATGCAGCCGTAAGGTTTTGTTGATCCAAAAGGTGCTAATAAAGTGTGCAAGCTCCAACGCTCCATTTATGGACTGTGCAAGCATCTCGAGTTAAATAAACGCTTTGATAGTGTGATCAAAGATATGGTTTTATACGCACTTTGGAGAAGCTCAGATTTACAAGAAAGTGAGTGGGAGCTCAGAGCATTTCTAGTTTTATATGTTGATGACATATTATTAATTGGAAATGATATAGAATTTCTGATAGCATAAAGGATACTTGAATAAAAGTTTTTCAATGAAAGACCTCGTGAAGTTGCTTATATTGGGCATCAAGATCTATAGAGATAGATCAAGACGCTTAATAGGACTTCTCACAAAGCACATACCTTGACAAAATTTTGAAAAGTTCAAATGGATCTGCAAAGAAAGGATTCTTGCCTGCTACAAGGTGAAGTTGAGTCAAACTCAATGCCCACCACAACAGAAGATAGAGAGAAAATGAAAATGTTCCTATGTATGCTTCATAGGCTCTATCATGTATGCAATGTGTGTACCGACCGACGATGCTTAGCAATAAGCTTGGCAGAAGGTACCAAAGTAATCCAGAGTGGATCATCGACAGGGTCAAGAACATCCCTAAATACCGAAAATGACTAAGGATATGTTTCTCGATATGGAGGTGACAAAGAGCTAGTCAAAATGGTTACGCCGATGTAAGCTTTGACATCGATCCGGATTTATTCTAAATCGCAAACCGGATACGGTTTATATTAAACGGTGGAGCTGTAAGTTGGTGCAGTTCTAAACAAAGCGCCGTGGCGGGATCTACATGTGAAGCGGAATACATAGCTGCTTCAAGCAGCGAATGAAGGAGTCCTGGATGAAGGAGTTCATTTCCGATCTAGGTGTCATACCTAGTGCATCGGACCAATGAAGATCTTCTCGTGATAATATCGTGCAATTGCTTGGCAAAAGGAATCCAGATTTCACAAGAGGACCAAGCACATCAAGAGACGCTCAATTCCATTCGGGACCAAGTCCAAGTGGGAGACATAGAGATTTACAAGATACATACGGATCTGAATGTTGCGTAATTGCTGACTAAGCCTCTCTCACTAGCAAAACATGATCACACCAAGACTCCATGGTGTTAGAATCATTACTATGTAATCTAGATTATTGACTTTAGTGCAAGTGGGAGATCAAGGAAATATGCCCTAGAGGCAATAATAAAGTTATTATTTATCCCTCATATCATGATAAATGTTTATTATTCATGCTAGAATTGTATTAACCGGAAACATGATACATGTGTGAATACATAGACAAAAACATATAGTCACTAGTATGCTCTACTTGACTAGCCCATTAATCAAAGATGGTTATGTTTCCCAATCATAGACATGTGTTGTCATTTGATTAATGGATCACATCATTAGAGAATGATGTGATTGATATGACCCATTCCGCTAGCCTAGCATCTTGATCGCTTAGTATACCGCTATTACTTTCTTTTCATGACTTATACAAAGTTCCTACAACTATGAGATTGTGCAACTCCTGCTTACCGGAAGAACACTTTGTGTGCTACCAAACGCCACAACGTGAATCGGGTGATTATAAAGGTGCTCTACAGTGTGTTTCAAGGTACATGTTGGGTTGGCATAATTCGAGATTAGGATTTGTCATATGATTGCCTGGAGAGGTATCTCGGGCCCTCCAAGAATACTCATCACCTAAGCCTTGCAAGCATTGTAACTAATGAGTTAGTTATGATGATGATGTATTACGTAACGAGTAAAGAGATTCTGCCGATAACTAGATTGAACTAGGTATTGATACCGACGATCAAATCTCGCAAGTAACATACCGATGACAAAGGGAACAACGTGATGTTGTTAGTGCTCCTCGACCGATAAAGATCTCATGAGAATATGTCGGAACCAATATGGGCATCCAGGTCCCGCTATTGGTTATTGACCCAGAATGGTAGTCTCCATCATGTCACATAGTTCTCGAACCCAGAGGGTCCGCATGCTTAATACGCTTCTGGATTTATTATGAGTATTATATGAGTTATGCTGTTGATAACCAAGTTGTTCCGGAGTCCTGGATGAGATCATGGACATGACGAGGAACCCGAAATGGTCCGGAGATAAAGTTTGATATATGGGAAGCCTAGTGTTTGACATCGAATGGTTCCGGTGAAATTCACCGGAAGAGGTTCCGGATGTTTCGGAATGTTTAACGAGAACACTATTTGGGGCTAAGGGGAAAGGTTTTGGAAAGCAAAGGAAGTTTTATGAGTCTGGGGCGCTGTGGTCTCGGCGTTTGGGTCCCAGAC
>JAHHZJ010004940.1:0-10479 GCA_021437245.1 Aegilops speltoides | reverse complement strand
TATTCCCGAGTCCCTCATTACGAATCGGATGTAGTTTCCAAAAGTTGGTCCGCCCATTGTTGAGAACGAGTCTTGGTCATTTGCCTAAGAGGCAAGGTTCGCATGTGTCAAACGATTCATAATCAAGAGACTCTAAAGTCCATCAAGATAAGCTTCTTCAGGCGCTTGACACCAATGTGACCAGGCATCACAAGTATGTGGGACTATCGTTATCAACTTTACATCTTTGCATCCACACTATGAACATGTGTAATACGCCGAGATTCATCAAGAATAAACCATCGACCATCTGAGCATGACCATAAACATATCTCATATAAATCGAACAACCATTATTCTCGTTAATGAGTAGCCATCTCAGATCAAACGAGATCCAGATACAATGTTCATGCTCAAACTTGGCACTAAATAACAATTATTGAGGTTTAAAACTAATCGTGGTAAATGTAGAGGCAGCGCTCGACGGAACCATCGACTCGAACCATTCCCACCAGATGACCCTCCGACCTCCGCTTATTCCGCAGCTCTGCCGCGCAGTTAAATATGAGCAACGCACCGTATCAAATACCAGGAGGTTTTCACTTGTCTGAAAACGTGAAGTAACGACAATTACATGTCCTCATCTTAAATACCCTTAGGTATGTGCAGAAGCCTTCTTGTCCGCTAAGATATTTGGGGCATTGTATGCCTCAGGTCTCTTCCTTGCAATCAAAAGCATTCGCCTCGTGCTTGGCGTCCATTCATTGACTTCATCCTAGACACAGCTTCGGGCCACATCTTTTGAATATCTTCACATTCTCTTACCCTTCCCTTCTTGCAAGCATTAATGAGTCTTATCGACCATCCAACACTTGATGTCTTTTCGTGATTCTCAGCCTCCGATTCAAAGTACTTGAGACATCTTCAGAAGGTCTTTACCATCCCTCGCTGTTCTAAGTTCATCACAAACTCTTGTAGCTTGGGAGACGATCGAGGATCTTCGTCACTAAGACCTCATCGAGGTTAATAGTTCAACTGGTCATACATAGATGACTCCCATATGCTTTCAGATTTGTCTCATCCGACTGTAATTTCTCCTCCATCTAAACAGTAGAATTGTCGAGACATCTTATATCTCATTACCCGTTCATAGAGTCTCTGAAAACTGCTTTCACGTCTTTACGACCACATACTCATAATGCCCGTATGACTCAAACGCTTTTGGAGCCCCGTTCTAAGTCGAGCATGCCGCATCAACTGAGGGAGTAATCATCAAGATTTCGAAGTTTGCTAAGCTGCTCATAACGCCTTGGTTCTTCGGGACGGAGCGCACCTAGCGGTCCTTCTAGGACATATTGCTTCCTGCAGCTATGAGGATGATCTCGTTCCGGATCCAAATCGATAGTTGTCGCCATCATCTTTCAATTTTGGTTTTCTAGAACGCCTGAAGTTCATGTCGACATTAGCGCGGCCATTGATCTACAAGACATATTTGCAAAGGTTTTAGACTAAGTTCATGATAATAAAGTTCTTAATCAAAATTATGAACTCCCACTTAGATTAGACATCCTCTAGTCATCTAAGTGTTACACGATCCAGTCGAAAGCCCGGTCCCGATCATCACGGAGACGGACTAGTCATCGCTGGTGAACATCTTCATGTTGATCGATCTTCCATACGACTCGTGTTCGACCTTTCGCTCCTCGTGTTCCGAGGCCATGTCGCACATAGCTAGGCTCGCAGTTAACCCTAAGTGTTTTCTGTAAAACCGTTTACACCCGCCGATGTGAACGAAGGATCCATCACACCATCATCACGTGGTGCTTAGAAACGCATTTAACCGTAGCAACGTGTACGCTAGGGAGAACACTTTGAAATTTTGTAGGGATCATCTTATTTACTACCGCTCCTAAGTAAACAAGATGCATAAACATAATAAACATCACATGCAATTATATAGTTGTGACATGATATGGCCAATATCATCAAGCTCCATCGATCTCCATCTTCGGGCTCCATGATCATCTTGTCACCGCTTGACACCATGATCTCCATCATCATGATCTCCATCATCGGTTTCATGAAGTTGTCACGCCAACGACTACTTTACTTATGACTAACGCCTAGTAATGAAGTAAAGTGGTTTACAATGGCTCTTCAATGACACCAGGTCATACAAAAAATAAAGACAACTCCTATGTTCTGCCTTGTCATACTTCATCGACATGCAAGTCGAATCCTATTACAAGAACATGATCTCATACATCACAATTCATCATTCATCACAACTTCGCCATATCACATCACATGATCAATCGCCGCAAAAACAAGTTAGACGCCCTCTAGTTGTGTTTGCATCTTTTAGTGGCTGCCATTGTTCTAGCAAGAACGCTTACCCACGAATCACCAACGTGATTTTGTCAACTTCTATTTACCCTTCATAAGGGCCCGTCATCGATTCCGCCCAACAAAGGGAGAGACAGACACCGCCACCACCTTATGCAACTAGTGCATGTCCCGGTGGAACCGGTCTCACGAAGAGCACGTAAGGTTGGTCCGGGCCGCTTCATCCCACAATACCGCTGAGCAAGAAAGACTAGTAGAGGCAAGTAAGATGACAAGATCAACGCCCACAACAAATTTGTGTTCTACTGCATTAGAGAACCACGAAGACCTAGCTCATGATGCCACCGTTGGGGAACGTGCGTAAAATTAAATTTTCCAGGCTTCACCAAGATCCATCTATGAGTTCATCTAACAACGAGTAACGGAGAGAGTTTGCATCTACATACCACTTGTAGATCGCATGAAGCTTGCAAGGTGATGATGGAGTCGATTAACGTGATTCGATCACGATGCCAAGTGTCAACGGACAGCACCTCGCTCTCAACACACGACGGAATCGACGCCTCCTCTTCGATCCAAAGCAAGAGGGAAGGAGAGGTTGAGGAAGACAGCTACCCAAGAACGACTCGTGATGATGGTGGAGAAGCAAGATCTTTGGGCTTTGAGCCTCTACGGAGGAGGAGATGTGTTGTGAGGGAGGGCTGCGCCTGAGGGACAGAGCCCTCCCTCCCCTTTATATAGGCCCTGTGGGATGCCCGGAGATCCAACTGTGGGGGGGCTAAGGTGGAGGCCCGCCGGGCGCTTCCACCCCTAGGGTTTCAACCCTAGGCAGGGTGGGCCTAGGGGCGACCAGCCCCCGTGGGCTGGTTCCTTCCCCTCGCCCATGGGGCCCTCCGGATAGGTGGCCCACCCTTGGACCCTCGATCCTTCCCTGGTCCCGATTTACCGGAACCCCAAACTTTCCCGATGGTAAACACCACTTCCTATATATTATTCTTACCTGACCCTTCCTGAACTCCTCGGACGTCCGGATCTCATCCGACCAACAACATTCGTGGTCACATACTTTACTTCCTACAAACCCTGGCCACCAACCTTATGTGTAGATTCACGGTTCGGAGACACGCAGATATGACCGAGACGACTCGGCAATAACCAACAGCGGGTCCGATATCCATGTTGGCTCCCTACATGCTCCTCGATGATTTCATCGTTGAACCATGATGTCGAGGATTCGATCAAACCTCGATGCAATTCCTTTGTCAATCTAGCGTACTTCGCCTCGAGACCCGATCGTTGGTATCCCAATACCTTGTTCGCCTCCATCCGGCAAGTCACTTTACCGCAATGCATGATCCCGTACAACACCTTGGTCACATTGAGCTCATTATGATGATGCATTACCGAAGGGGCCCAGAGATACCTCTCCCTTAACGGAGGACAAATCCCGCCTCGATCCGTGTCAACCCAATAGATACTTTCGAGATACCGTAATGCACCTTTATAGTCACCCGCCAGCAGACGCTTGATACACCAAGGCACTTTACGGAACCGGAGTTAACGATCTCATGGTCGGGAATAGATATTGACATTGGCAAAGCTTCTAGCAAACGAACATCCGATCTTTTATGCTATGCTTATGATTGGTCTTGTCCATCACATCATTCTCCTAATGAAGTGATCCTTATCAACTACATCCAATGTCCATAGTCGAAACCATGACTATCTATTGATCACAACGAGCTAGTCAACTAGAGGCTCACTAGGGACTCATTGGGTCTAAGTGTTCACAGCTATTACGATTTCGGATAATACATTTATAGCATGAACAAAAGACAATTATCATGAACATTGAAATATAATAATCCTTTTATTATTGCCTCTAGGGCATATTTAACACGCCCTCTAGATCCCATCTAGAGGGGCCGGCCCCCTGCCCCTTCCCCTATAAATAAGAGGGTGGGGAGGCTCAGACACATTCTAAGGCGCAGCCCCTCCTCCCCAACACCTCCTCCTCCGTAAGCGCTTGGAAGCCCTGCCGAGTACCCGCACCAACACCACCACGCCCAGGCCGCCGTTGGAGCGAGCTTGCTCAACCTCTCCTTTCCCTTGCTGGATCAAGAAGGAGGAGACGCCTCGTCCCGCACGCAGTGTTGAACGCGGAGGTGCTCCGCTCAAAGACTTGGACATCGGTGATTCAATCACGCCGAGTACGACTCCATCATCACCATCCCCTTGCAAGCTTCCGCACGTGATCTACAAGTGGTATGTAGATGCAAACTCTCCCATGACTCTGCTTAGATGAACTCATAGGTGGATCTTGGTGAAACCGAGGAAAAATTTTAATTTTCTCGCAACGCTCCCAACAAAGGGCATCATGAGCTAGGTTTATGCGTAGTTCTCTAATGCACGAGTAGAACACAATTTTGTTGTGGGCGGATCTTGTCAACTTACTTGCCTCTACTAGTCTTTTTCTTGCTTCAACAAGATTGTGGGATGAAGCGCCGACCAACCTTACACGGACGCTTACGTGAGACCGGTTCCACCGATGACATGCACTAGTTGCATAAGGTGGCTGGCGGGTGCTGCTCTCCCACTTTAGTTGGAGCGGATTCATGAAAAGGGCCCTTATGAAGGGTAAATAGAAGTTGACAAAATCACGCGGTTATTCAGAGGTAAGAAAACGTCTTGCTAGAACCCAATTGCAGCACGAAAGATGCAACAACAATTAGAGGACGCCTAACTTGTTTTTGCAGCGATTGATCATGTGATGTGATATGGCCGAAGTTGTGATGAATGATGAATTGTGATGTATGAGATCATGTTCTTGTAATAGGATTCACGACTTGCATGTCGATGAGTATGACAACCGCAGGAGCCATAGGAGTTGTCTTTATTTTTGTATGACCCAGGGTCATTGAAGAATGCCATGTAAACTACTTTACTTTATTGCTAAACGCTAGCATAGAAGTAGAAGTAGTCGCTGCGGACAACTTCATGAAGACACGATGATGGAGATCATGATGATGGAGATCATGGTGTCAAGCCGTGACAAGATGATCATGGAGCCCCAAGATGGAGATCAATGGAGCTATATGATATTGGCCATATCATGTCACAACTATATAATTGCATGTGATGTTTATTATGTTTATGCATCTTGTTTACTTAGGACGACGGTAGTAAATAAGATGATCCTCAAAAATTTCAAGAAGTGTTCTCCCCTAATCGCACCGCTTACAGCTCGCGCTTCTAAGCACCACGGATGATCGGGTGTGATGGATTCTTACGCTCACATACAACGGTGTAAGACAGCTTTACACAAAAAACACTTAGGGTTAACTTGACGAGCCTAGCATGTATGCATAGGGCTCGAACACGGAGACCGAAAGGTCGAACACGAGTCGATGGAAGATACGATCAACATGAAGATGTTCACCGACGATGACTAGTCCGCTCACGTGATGATCGGACACGGCTAGTCGACTGGATCGGTAACACTTAGATGACCAGAGGGATGTCTAATCTAAGTGGGAGTTCATAATTTGATTAGAACTTTATTATCATGAACTTAGTCTAAAACCTTTGCAAATATGTCTTGTAGATCAAATGGCCAACGCTAATGTCAACATGAACTTCAACCGCTCCTAGAGAAAACCAAGTGAAAGATGATGGCAAGAACTATACGGACGGGTCCTAACCCGAGGATCATCCTCATAGCTGCCAGAAGCAATATGTCCTAGAAGGACCGCTAGGTGACGCCTCCGTCAAGAGAACCAAGACATTATGAATGCTTGGCAAACTCGTGCCGATGATTACCCCTTGTTCAAGGCGCATGCTTTACATCTTAGAACCGGGCTCCAAAAGCGTTTTGAGCATCACGAGCATATGAGATGTTCAAGAGCTGAAACTAGTTTTCCAAGCTCATGCCCGGTCGAGATATGATGTTCCGACAAGTTCTATAGTTGTAAGATGGAGGAAAACATGTCAAGGAGCACATCCCAAGATGTCCGGTGCACAACCGATGACCCAAATGAACATTAACCTCCCGATGAGGCGTCATCGACAGAATCCTCCCCGGCCCCACCAAGCTACAAGAGCTTTGTGATGAACTACAACATGGGGATGGTAAAGACCATTCCTCAAGTGTTCTCGATGTGAAGTCAGCAGAGGCTGAAATCAAGAAAGAACATCAAGTGTTGATGGTCAATAAGACCACTAAGTTCAAGAAGGGCAAGGGCAAGAAGAACTTCAAGAAGGACAAGAAGGAGTCGCCTTTAAGCCGCCTCGGAAGAAGTCAAAGAATGGACCCAAGCCCGAGACGAGTGCTTTTATTGCAAGGAAGGGTCATCGAAGGAACTGCCCCAAATACTTAGCGGATAAGAAGGCCGCAACACCAAAGGTATATTTGATATACATGTAATTGATGTGTACCTTACCAAGATAGTAACCCGGTATTTGATACCGTGTCGTTGCTCATATTTGTAACTCACAGCAGGAGCTGCGGAATAAACGGAGATCGGCGACGAGGTGACGATGCCGCCGGAATGGTTCCAGAGTCGATGTGACGCCGGGAACGCTGCTCTACATTTACCACGGATTAGTTTTGAACCTTAATAATTGTTATTTAGTGCCAAGTTTGAGCATGAACATTGTATCGGATCTCGCTTAATACGAGATGGCTACCATTTAAGTCCTGAGAATAATGGTTGTTCGATTTATATGAGAGATATGTTTTATGGTCATCTCCGATGGTCAATGGTTTATTCTTAATGAATCTCGAGCGTAATATTACACATGTTCATAGTGGGATGCCAAAAGATGTAAAGTTGATAACGATAGTCCCACATACTTGTGGCATCGCCGCTTTGGTCACATTGGTGTCAAGCGATGAAGAAGCTCCATGATGATGGACTTTAGAGTCTCTTGATTATGAATCATTTCACATGCTAACCATGCCTCATGGGCAAATGACCAAGACTCCGCTCTCCGAACAATGGAGCGAGCAACCAACTTGTTGGAAATCATACATACCGATGTAAAAGGTCCAATGAGCTTGAGGCTCGGAGGATATCGTATGTTCTCACTCACCGATGACTTAAGTAGATATGGGTATGTCTACTTAATGAAACACAAGTCCGAGACCTTGAAAAGTTCAAGGAATTTCAGAGTGAGGTAGAGAATCAACGTGACCGAAGATAAAGTTCCTACGATCGATCGTGGAGGAGAATACTTAAGTCACGAATTTGGTACACACTTAAGGAAATGTGGAATCGTTTACAACTCACGCCCGAACACCTCAACGAACGGTGTGTCCGAACGTCGAATCGCACTCTATTAGATATGGTGCGGTCTATGATGTCTCTTACCAATTTACCGCTATCATTTTGGGGATACGCCTAGAGACAGCTACATTCACTTTAAATAGGGCACCGCCTAAACCGCTGAGACGACAACCGTATGAATTATGGTTGGGAAGAAACCAAGCTGTCGCTTTAAAAGTTTGGGGATGCGATGCTTATGTCAAGAAACTTTAACCCAAAAGCTCGAACCCAAGTCGAAAATGCGCTTTCATAGGATACCCTAAGGAAACCGTCGTATACCTTCTACTTAAGATCCGAGGGCAAGATCTTTGTTGCCAAGAACGGATGCTTTTCGAAAAGAGTTTTCTCAAAGAAGTAAGTGGGAGGAAAAGAACTCGGAAGTACTACCTCGAACGGGAAAGTGGTGCAGCGAGAAACCGCTCCGTGATGCCCACACCAACTCAAGAGGAAAATAATGATGATGATCAAGGCTTCGGATCAAGTTGCTACAATCAGGGTCCAAAGGACACGCTCCGCACCGAGTGGTACGCAACCCTGTCCCGAAATCATGTTGTAGACAACGTGAACCTTCAACTATGAAGAAGCAATGGCGGCCCAGATTCCAACAAATGGCTTGAAGCCATGAAACCGAGATAGAATCCATGTATGAAAACAAAGTATGGACTTTGAAGACGGTTCGATGATCGAGCATAGAAAACAAATGGATTTTAAGAAGAAGACGGACGGATGGTAATGTTACCATCTATAGGCTCGACTTGTCGCTAAGGGTTATCGAAGTTCAAGGGATTGACTACGACGAGATTTCTCCCGGAAGCGGAAGTCCGTCTCAATCATGTTAGCAATTCCGATACTATGATTATGAGATATGGCGATGGACGCCAAAACGGCATTCCTTAACGGACATCTTAAGGAAGAGCTGATATGATGCAGCCGGAAGGTTTTGTCGATCCTAAGAACGCTAACAAAGTATGCAAGCTCCAAGGATCCATTTATGGGTTGGGCAAGCATCTCGAGTTGGAACATTTTCTTTGATGAGATGATCAAAGCGTTTAGTTTATGCAGACTTATGGAGAAGCTCCGCTACAAGAAAGTGAGTGGGAGCTCAGAGCATTTCTCATATTATATGTAGATGACATACTTTTGATGGGAAATAATATAGAACTTCGACAGCATTAAGGCCTACTTGAATAAGTGTTTTTCAATGAAGGACCTTGGAGAAGGTATATATTTGGCATCAAGATCTATAGAGATAGATCGAGACGCCTCATAGGTCTTTCACAAAGCACATACCTTGATAAGATTTTGAAGAGGTTCAAATGGATCAGTCCAAGAAGGGGTTCTTGCCTATGTTACAAGGTGTGGATTGAGCTCCTACCACCACCACTAAAAAGATAAAGAAGAGATGAGTGTCATCCCCTATGCTTCAGCCATAGGATCTATTATGTATGCCATGCTTGGTACTGCACTGATGTAAACCTTGCCGTAAGTTTTGGTAGCAGGTACCAAAGTAATCCCGCAAGGAACACCGGACAGGGTCAAGAATATCCTCGCACCGAAAGGACGGACATGTTTCGCTTATGGAGGAGACGGAGCCTGTCAGAAGGGTTACGCCGATGCTAGCTTCACTCAGATCCGGATGACTCTAAGTCACAAACCGGATAGCGTATATGTTGAATGGTGGAGCAAGAGTGGTGCACAAAGATAGCGCCGTAGGATCTACGGGAAGCGGAGTACATGGCAGCCTCGAGGCGCATGAAGCGATTTGGGTGAAGGAGTTCATCACCACCTAGGAGTCATACCCAAGCGTGGCCGATCAAACTCTTTCTGAAACACCGGAGCTATTGCTTTTCAAAGGAGCCCGTTTCACAAGAAGACCGACATCGGCCGCTTCAACTCCATCCGTGAAAATGTTCAAGATGGAGACATAGATATTTGCAAAGTACACACGGATCCAATGTCGCAGATCCGCTGACTAAACCCTCTCATGAAAGCAAAACATGATCAACACCGTAACTCTATGGGTGTTCGATTCATCACAATGTAACTAGATTGGTGACTCTAGTGCAAGTGGAGATCTGGAAATATGCCCTAGAGGCAATAATAAAAGTATTATTATATTTCATTGTTCATGATAATTGTCTTTGTTCATGCTATAAATCAGATTATCCGAAATCGTAATACACGTGAACACATAGACCACCATATGTCCCTAGTGAGCCTCTAGTCGACTAGCTCACAGATCAACAGATAGTCATGGTTTCCCGACTATGGACATTGGATGTCGTTGATAACGGATCACATCATTAGTAGAATGATGTGATGGACAAGACCCAATCCTAAGCATAGCATAAAGATCGTAGTTCGCTTCTAGAGCTTTGCCAATGTCAAGTATCTCTTCCTTCACCATGAGGTCGGTAACTCCTGATACCGAGAGTGCTTGGTGTATCAAACGCCACAACGAATCGGGTGACTATAAAGGTGCATTACGTGTCTTCAAAGTGTCTCGTTGACACGGATCGAGATCGGATTTGTCACCCGCATGACTGAGAGGTATCTCGGCCCACTGGTAATGCATCATAATGAGCCAGGTACCAAGGTGTGGCCACGGATCATGCATTACGGACGAGTAAAGTGATTTCCAAAGAACGAGACAACAAGGTATTGGGATACCGACGATCGAAGTCTGCAAGTAATACGATTGACGGAATTGTATACGTGGTTTTGATCAATCTCGACATCGTGGTTCAACCGATGAAATCATCAAGGAGCATTGGGAGCCAAATGGGTATGATCCCCTGTTTTATTCCCGGATGCCCGAGTCCAGGTTCCA